>JAEOBE010608137.1:0-11647 GCA_022657655.1 Phrynoglossus myanhessei | reverse complement strand
TTTTTTTTCCCTGTCCTCCAAAGCTTAATGAAGAATGTGGTTTAGTCAATAAGGCCTACAAGAAATTGTAGAAATAATGCCTATGTTATGTGTCCTATATCACTGCTATTTTAATCTGAAAAATATCAACTTTAAATTGTTTGTGCTCTTTAAATCTAAATGAGTAATGTGATCTAACCAATGTAGCCCATAAGAAAATGTAGAAATGATGTCTATGTAGTATGCACAATATTCTTTCTATATAAGTATAAAAATATAATATTGTGTATACTTGACCTGGACAGCTACATATGTCAGTTTAAAAATGCGACTGATTAATTGCTGCAATGCTGTCTATGTTGTCTGTATGATAGTTCTTTTTTTATTGAGATTTTAGGATAAAAGGCTAAATGCTGTGTGCTATTTTGAAAATATGTCCTACTCCAAATGCTTAAATGCTGATAGCTGACAGTAGGAGTCTGCCCTTTCTCTCAAAAATAATATACTCTAAATAAAATGTATTTCATTATAAAACCTGTCTTTTCTTTCCATTTTTAATTTGGCCTAGTACAACTGCATGTATGATATGAAGCAAGTTTCCAGTATTTCTGGCTCTTGTCACTGAAGTAACACACTCAAATATTTTTTCATGATAAAACCTGCCTTGTCTTTCCCTCTTACATTGCAGCCTAATAAAACTGCTTAAATACTGTGCAAAAAGTCTGTACAATATTTTTGCCTATTTCTGATGTAAGTGAAGCCCAATGATGCTTCATACGCAGTTTACAGCCACTGTGCTATAAGTCTTGCTATTGTCTCTGAAATATAGCACTCTCATTTTTATTTCAGCATAACAGCTATATTGTGTGTGGGACATGGGTTTGTGGTTTTAAAGTGTTTTTGGCCTGTGTTTACTTCAAAGGGGTTTTGCTTAAATTTTCTCATTTCTGGAAATTTGCGATGAGTTTGATGAATGGCCCAGGAATCGAACCCAAGATCATTCGCTCATCACTTATCTATGTGATTCCAGTTCTCTCTTGCAAAGTACTGTATGATGATGGGCTCGCGGGAAAAGAGAGGAAAAAAGCACTTCTGCAACATTTCTCTGTTTTCATTCCTGCTTGTGATCCTGGTTATTGCTTCAGGGGAAAGGATGTATAAACACTGATGATGATATTTTAACATAAAGAAAGCTTTATAGAAGATAAAATGAGGTAGACAATATCAAGGGTTTAATAGTTTGGGGGAATCATCCTTTTAGCAAGAGCCAGTTCTCTTACTTCACATAGCTAAACTATAACATTACAAAGCTTTCTGGTAATGATTTGACTTGCACTTCCTTGCTTTTAAGCACCGCAGTAACCTATAGTGTGTCAAGAGATGTCAGAACACTTGACACTCTTAAGCAATTTGTCTTTGCTTACTGTGCACTTGTCTCTTTTCTAAGTAGTTTCCCTCCTGTAGAAAATTTACTTCAATGAGAGATACAGATTTCGCTGCTAGCCTGCAGATCATCTATGATTGCCTCTTGCTTCAGATGATACAGAGACAGTCAAAAAGCAAATTTAGATAACAACTAAAGCCAAAACTTTTTCTATTTTTGTGTAGAGAGGAGAGAGAGAATAGAACACCTGTTGAGTTTATACTACCTTCTTTGCCCCAGAGATTCACCCACCCTGTCTTGGTGATTGCTATCACTGAGAGTGAAAGTAAAAATTTAGAGTTGTCACTGGAACAGTAATGGAGGTAAAACCATTCAATGGGAACACTAGTTCTGATAACCCTAGTGACGACTAGAGATTTCCCTCGTTTGGAGGATTCTCTTCTTATTTCCTGTTGTGGCTGTAGGACATGAAATGAAGGGAAATATCCCAAATCGGAAATATATGGCAAAACAAGAGACAGGGGTTAAAACCCTCCATTAGGCTGGGTATACACATTACAATCTATTTTGTTCAGCCAGCGCTGAATGAAATAGATTGAATGGGATTCCTGTACAGATGTTTTGAGCGTCCATGTGGGAACCTCCTGCGGTTTTCTTTGTATTCTGACAGGGGGCCGGCTGTTGCTGTCAGAATGCCGGAAAGAAACACACAGCCAATAGGTCCCTTTCGAGAAATGTTTTTAAACATGCTTCTTCGATCAGCTTATTGAAGAGAGTATGTTTGAAAGCAACCGATGGTGCTACTAATGCACAGAATGTCAACCAACTACTGACGATTTGGACAGATTTGGCCTATGTGTTTATACAAGCCTTAGTCTATCTAAATAGAAAAAAAAAATGATATTAGCTCCACTTGAATGATTGTACAGCAAATGTATTCCTTTGTCATCTTGAGGGATATTCATAATACCCTATCATAACAAAAGAATAATATCATGTTTAATATCAATAACCTATCAGTACACATCAGAAGAAAATGCCAGTTTGCAAAATTAAAGGAAATTTGCCCTTAAGGAACATTTTTGGATACAAAGCCTTCAATGACAGCAAATACAGAAATACAGCTGTTTCCCTGAAAACTGCTAAATTTTTTAGACACTGATATTTTAATGTTTTTATTATATTGGACTAGGCACAAAAATGTACATAAGCATATTTTTATGACTCACATATATAGAATATATAACACTCACACTTAGCACACATGGTATTTTTCTGTGTTCATATTCATACCCCTAGACCTTTTTCCAACCCAGGATTTTTGCTGGCATTTGATTGGCTGATCGAAGTCAGGACAGCTTTATATTATTCAATATCATTTGCAAAGTAAACATGTTCTACTCTATTAGTAAATTCACCCCAGTGACTTTGTTATCTAGAAGTTGCCTTTGCATGTTTTGATATGCATATGATTGTTCCAGGTCAGTGACACACTGAAAGGATAAGAATTTGAGGAATTTGGAAGAGTACCAAAATCCAGGAGGATCTTCCTCCTATTCGCAAGTTACACGGGCAGGTAGGTAAGCGGAGAAGAGGCAAAGAAACATGGCTAACAGTCCCGCTCACCTCATTTGATGTCTATAATTACTGTGCCATTAACCTTTACATTTCACATAGATAAAGGCTTTTATTTTTTTAGTTCCCATTTGCAATTAAACCTGAAGTTTAATATGCCTATATTTTGCTTTTCTTATTTCCTTCTTTACCCATTCATCAACATGCTAATGAAATAGTTGAGTAGCAACCTGTTTTCATTGCATACCTTATTTTAGACTCAATGACAACACCATTGGGGTCTCTGTATTTTTCTGTGCAATACTGGAAGATCATGACTGGTGGGAGGGGCCAACAGGGTTCCGTACATAGCTTCTTGAAAACATTATTTCACCCTGTCTTAGTATGCCTGTTGAGAGCTCTTAGCCCTGAAGCAAGCAGTGGGCTGGCTCTTGCTAACAGTTTCTGACTCAAAATACCTGGATGGGTAGCTATCAGTCTGCAGGAGAGGACATTCCTATGCAGACCACATTAAGTAAGGCTCAGATGTGATGCAAACAACTAAATTCCAATTAATATATGAAAGGTACAAGCAGGCTGAGGAGGAAAGGCTAGATAAGCCTATATGTACTCCGGCCAGGAAATGAGGCAGGCTTTATTTCACTTGCTTTAGCTTTTGATACACTGTATAATGCTCACAGTGTGCAGGGAAAACAGACTATAGAACAGGAGCACATAGAGCTGTGCAAAACTGCAGGTAAGCCTGCAGTACAGCTTTAAAGATAAATAATTACATTATGCATCCATGAAAACAGACCTTAAGCAGATTTGAGTAGAAAATCACTGAAGTCTAAATGAGCAAACGAATGCATGAAACGCTTGTGTAGTGACAAATCTTTGAATGAAATCTGGGAATAAAATGAGGTTTTCCTCTAATTATGTTTAATATAACCATGTTCATACACGATGTGCCATTTAAGGTTTGAAAAATGTTATATAAGAGTTCCTGTCGGTTGCACTCTTGATGATAATAAGCAGCTTAGCAACCATCATGGATTGCCTACAGAGGTTCCACTCAAGCATCAGCTCATTACCACTGACATTTTCTTTGAGGAAACTAGCTTCCGGATTATTGGCTGACAGCCTTTATTCACTGTCAGACAAAAGGATTTGAACACGTTGGGAATATGTTCTTTGAGATCTTCAGGGAATAATTTATAGTATGTTGAACGGTGACTACCTAACTTCTTGAAATGACAATTTGTATACTCACCTCTGCAAGATAGAACTCATCGTATTGTCTTTTAAAGTTCTCTCCTTTATAGTAGTTGCTGGCAGCTACAATTACGTCCACTGCAACCATGCTTAGTATGAACATGTGGAAAATGGATGATCTCATCATTTTCTGCTCATGGACAAGAAAGAGAACACAAGACAGAGATTAGTCAGAGTTGCAGTTCAAAACCAACATTTTATGTTTTCACATTTAAGCTATTCAAAGAGGCAATTCCTCCATTTCACTGGTCTCTTGAACATGAATAGATATTTCTTTCTAAATATGTAACTATCAGCACTCATTTTACAAATGCTACATGACATTCACACAAACTGCAATCAGTGTGGCTTTTAACTGTACATCAAGCGTTTTTGTTTAAGAGGGAAAGACAGGTTTAATGGAAAAGAGAATTAAATAAATAATTTATGTAAGGAAGTTGTAATTTTGCCAGAGTAAAAGCATTCTTAATTCCACAAAGGCAAAGTATTACGTGTTACGCTTGGCATTAAAGAGCAGTGTACTAATTGCAACACAGAAAGGTCAATGCTTGCTTCCACAAAAAATCTTCAGCCATGTTCTTACAGAGGTGTCCACCATAAAATTAGTGGAAATAGGCATTAATGGGTATGTGCATGTTTAACTAATTATTATTACTTCCCACTGCAAAGCTATGAGGAGCTATGCTAGTACTCAGTTCTATCACCTTGTTAGAATTTTTTTTTTCTTTTCTTTTTCCTACTTGCAAAGATGTTGGAGTGGAGTAGCCTTATTTCAAAGGTAAAAGAAGAGCAAGGGGCCATTAGTGCCAAGAAGGCTAAAGAAGGATGTATAAAGGATTTTTTTTTCAATTAAAAAAGCATATGAAATTAAATCTTAAGTCTAGTGGAACAAAGCCTTTTTAGAAAAATATATTGATCTGGGTATCTGTCCACAGGGACTTAGGTTACAAGTGTTTCCTACCATAAGGGAGGTTTCACCAGAGCTTAAAACAAGATGGGACCAAAATTTTGAGAGTTGTAGAAAAAATATGATGCTTCTTCTTTGCGAATATTATGACAAAGAACTACAGGCTGTGGACAAAACCATAAAGGAATTGTCTGATGATATTGAAAAAAGGAGTCTAATATTTTGCCTCTCAATGAGGAACTCCACTCTCTCATCCAAGCTTTGAATACTTCACTGGTGACTACTAAGGAATCGAAATTCGAAAGGGATGTAAAAGCCTACCAGAATGGGTGGGCATATAAGTGGGGTCAGAAGAGAAGACGTTGTGAACCTAAACCCTTTCCTTACAATGCCCAACCATCTTTGGGCAATACTACTGATAGTTCAGCAGTACCCTCGTCTGAGGACGGAGACAATACACGATTTGGAAACAAAAGGAAATGGGAAAGTGGTATAACAAATAAACAAATTCCCTTTAAACCAAACAAACATAGGAGACCATGGTTCAGCCTAAAACTAAAGAAGCCCTGCAAGTAGAGGCTTTTTTAGACCTAATTGTGGATCATCTGCAGAGAGGAGCCATTCTAAAGAATTTAAGATGGCCAGGCAACCTGACCAAATAATTTGCAAAGAAAACCTACAACTACTGGTGATCAATTTATTATCTTTTCAGTTAAATAAGGAACATTTATCTCTTCTGGCAAGGGGCCTATCTTAAACATCCTTTGGACAAATTTTAATTCATAAAAGATTTAAATCTCTTTGCAAAGAAGATTATGTTAAAACACAAATATGAGGGATCTAACCAAATGTCTCCTGAGCTAACACCTACTACATCTACAGGATAGCTCAGATTGTCTCCAAGTTTTGGAGGATCTGTATGAGGAAGGCTGCACTGATGATATTGACGGGGATCTTTACCAGTTTGATTAGAGGGGTTGTAAAAAGAAGTTGTCCACATTTCCCCCCTTGTCCTCTGTACCATTGGTCGCACAAGTCTCCCATGAAATTGATCGACTTAAGAGCTCCTGGATCAATGATAACCTATCACGGACTGAATGACTAGCATTGGAGGTGCTCTTGGAGGATGTTTGTATACTCATCAAGGAGGCGGACAAGGGGGGAAATGTGGTGATCAGAAGTACCTCCCAATATGAAGCAATGGTCGAACAGATTCTTTTGAATAAGGATTGGTATATATCCCCTGCAAAAAGATCATTGACAGAGGAAACCAAAATTATCACTTATTAGGTTTCCGTGTCATCCTTGAGATTTCTCTGCTCTCTGCATTCTTGTTGTTGTGTTGTTATTTGGTTTTGTTTTTGTTCCTGTTCTCTGCCTACCGTTCTTTCTTAAAAGGGGATATACAATGTATCTTTGTATTCTGATGAGAGTTGATAAAATTTTGGAGAACCAGTATGAGATCTTCATCATAACATGTTTCTTGTAACTAAAGCCTCTTTATATATATATGATCATTTTGTTTTTATTTAGCAAGTTTCTCCTTGGCTGTCACCGGCTGATGTTAACTTGGAAGCAAGATAATTGAATTGATTTTAACTGAAAGTTCTGTTTGGCAAATAACTAGTCACAGCAGAAGAGAATGGGGAGGTTTGAGGTGCACATTTGAATAAGGGTGGGTCTAACGTGGATCCGAGTTGTATCAAATTGTCCTAATGAAATAATTGTCAAAATGCTTCGCTTGATAACTAGTCAGATTTTCACATATAATTGAAAATATATATTAATGTGGTTTTTCTTTTGTCCCATGTTATGATTAAGACCCTGGTATAGGGTTGAAAATGCGTAAGCATCCCTTTCTTCAATAGATCACTCAGCAAGGATTACAGTGTCGGCTATTCATCGTTACTGTAATATCTCATGCAAAGATTGTTGGCTTTTTGGGTGAATTAGAGGACCTTGTGGAGATTGCAATACAAAAAAATCTCATGGATAAATGAGTTAAAGATTTTCTTTTGATTTCAAATCTGGTTTTGCCAAAATCCACAAGAAAAAACAAATCCTTCTTGTAGACCCATAATATCGGGCAATGGCTCATTAACAGAAAATATTAGTAAATTTGTAGATTTGTATTTGAGGCCATTTGTGGAGGCTCTCCCTTCTTACACCTGGGATACTCCATACCTACCTAATGAAATTTCCAATCTGGTTGTACATTCTGATACCATTCTTGTGGGTTTGGATGTGGAAGCTTTGTATTCCTCCATTGTCTATGGGAAAGGCATTCAGGTGTTCAAAGGCTCCCATTTCCTACAGGACTATGGGGGCGGCCTGTGCACTGTCCTATGCCAACCTGTATCTGGGAAGATGGGAACATCAACTTTTTGCAGATGAAGGTCTTTCGATGTACCTGTGCCACATCCTGTCATGGCACAGGTACATCGATGACAGCCTCATCTTTTGGACAGGGACTGTGGATGAGCTTAATAGTTTTGTACAGATGTTGAACTGTAATTCTTGGACTTTAAAGTTCACATTAACGTTTGACTGTCAACAAATTCCTTTCCTTGATATAAATATCTTCAAGGATGATTTTGGCACCATTTTCACTTCACTTTATCTCAAAAAGACGGCTAGTAATACCATATTGAAGGCATCAAATGGCCATCCTGGACATGTAATTAAGGGTAATCCAAAGGGGCAATATTTGCGGATAGCGCAGAATTGCTCAAAACTAGAACATTTTGAATGGAAATCTAGAGAACTCTGCCAACATTTAAGAGGATATAAAGATTCTTTACTTAAAATGGCCTACAAAGAGACATAAACCCGTAAAATCCAAGGATCACTAAACATTAAACAAAAATGAGAAAATGAAGGCAATACCAAGGTAGGCCTAACAGCTCAATATAACAGCCAGCATAAAGATATCCTTGATATATTAAATAAAAATTGGCACATTTTAAAAGATTATATGACCATAACAAACTTTATTGCGGACTTTCCCAGTATTACATTCAGTCGAGCACCTTCGCTAGCAAATAGATTAACCTGGAGTGAATATGTCCCAACTGCCAATTTAAAATGTTGCAAATACCCTGGCTTGTACACGTGTGAGAAATGTCCAATCTGCCCTCTTTTGCTGGTAGGTCACACATTTGAACTCCCAAATGGGAAGGTTCACAATCTTATGCATTTTTGCAACTCTGAAACTAGTGGAATTGTGTATCTATTGTTATGTCTCTGTGGTTCTTTTTACATAGGAAAAAATCTGAGATTTTTGATGAAACGTATCTTGGAACACCTGGCCGATATCCGTAAATCTGCCCAGAACCCGCCCATAGTGAGACATTTTTATTCCCAACATGGAGGGAGTATTAAGAATATCAAAGTGGCAGTCCTGGAGCGTATTCCTGCGAAAACTCGTGGAGGTGATTCGGATAAATACATCTTACACAGGGAAGCTAGGTGGATTTTTTCCTTAACGGCCCCTAAGCCACCAGGCCTTAATGAAAGTATTAATTATGCCTGTTTCCTCTAAATTTTAGGGGGGATATAGTTATATCTGGGAGTTCTAGATGGTAAGATGGAGAAAGGTTGTTCCCTTTTTTTTTTTTTTAGTCTTTCATCTGCCTTGATTTTGGAGTCGACTTAGGAGTTTGATGGTCGATGTGACCATGCCAGGGTTAACCTGTTATTTAATAAATTAATATGATCATGAACTTTATTCCTGATAATATTTTGAATCATTGATAATTTTTGATATATATATTTAAGGATTTCTTTTTCATTATTATTTATATAATGTATTATATATGTATTATTAATATATATGTTATATATTAATATATATGTATACCTTCTGTTTTTTCAATATTAATTTTTTTTGCTCAACTTTATATTTGATCCTGCTGTGGTGTGTCTGTTCTCTTGTTCGGCATCATACTGGCCCTCTGCTTGCGTTCCATCCTGGTCCTGCTGATGTCACTTCCTTTCCCAGGGGGTGGTGGTCTGTGTTCCACGGTAGGAGCGTATTTCTGACTCACTTCCAGCTTAGCCAGATGCCCGCCATATATACGCATATGTACCCACGATGTGGCGCCGCGTCTGACGTCGTTGAGTGGTCCCCACATGGACGGCGGGGCGGGGAGGGCCTGACTTCCGCCGATTTATGGAGGATGGATTTACACAGCAGGTAAGTCCCTTCTTCTCTGAAGAAACCCATTTACTGCGTTAGAAATTGTGGAGGGCTTTTCTGCTGCCTGGTGACACTGCTGCCCTTGATTTTCATTTGGATCCACAAACTGACTGCTACTACTAGGAGATTAACTTTCCTGCTTAGGTGTCTGTGAGGTACCCTGGAATGTTTGTATTCAACTCACCTTTGGCTGTATGAAATTGACTGCAATGCCTGGTACAAGCTCCTGTGTCGGTGGAACCCAGGAGTTTGGTGGTCTCCCCTGGGGGTTTTTGCTGCTATCCCTGCCCAGGAGTGTATGTTACTAAGCAATTTTGGCCAGCTATATGTTGGAATGACTGTGCAGCTTTATGATGAAACAATCAGCCTTGGTGGGACACCTTACTAATTGGAACCTTTCATGTGGATATCTGTACTTCATTCAAGCATTCTGTTTGCATGTGGCTATGTGGATCAGTTACTCTAGCTGTGATACAGTTATTAGTTACCTATGAAGGATACCTCTATTAGGACTACCAACGGCCACCTCAGCTGATTCTAACCTACCTTCTTCAATGATATTTTGATATGTGGTGGATCCGACTAACAAGGAATAGCAGCCTTCAATGTTTTGAAACCACTAGGGGGTAGAAATTCAATCATGTATCATTCACCTGGCGGCAGCTATTTTTAGCCAGGGTGGGGAAGTGTTTTCTTTTTGATTCTTTTATGCCTTTGTTGTATATATTTGCCTTGTTTGCCATGTATTGTATGTTTTGATAGTTAGCTCTATTCATTCAATTAAAAGCAATTCTTTCATTGCTATAGAGGTGTGGAAGTGCTCTTTTTGGGGAGGCCTTTTTTTTAGTTTTCGTTAAAACTCCATATAATTCAAGAGAACAAAAATACCAATATTTCTAAATTTTAATGGACAATTTTATATATAAATTATGTCCTTTGTTTTCAGAAACTAGATGCTGCATGAAGGACAGCTTCCCTAATAACTGTGGGTACATTGAGTAAAGGTAAAATGGATGGAAAATTTAATTTTTTTTCTTCATGACCTCAATACACTAGCTTTAAGCTGTACTTTAAGACCCCATTCACACCTAAGGTTTTTTTTACCTGTGCATGTGCACACAAAAAGAAGAATATTCACACAAAAATGAGAAAAAGTACATAAGTTACTTACAGTGTGTTTTATCCCCAACAAACTGTAGTCAAAGCGACAAACATGTGTCTATTAGAAAACAATCTGCATAAAAAATGCATGGACAGAAACACATGGTTTGTACTTAAAAACACGCTGAATTGCAGACACCTAGGTGTGAGACTTAATGCTATTTTAACATTGACACGTTCCTATGCTTACCGTATATTCTGGTGTATAAGATGACTTTTGGACCCTAAAAGTAGACTGCAAAAGTAGGGGTTATATTATACGCCGGGTATAGAAAGTGGCAAAAAAAATTATTAAAAGCAAAATATGTCACCTTTAGAAGGAGGTGGCCTGTATATATCTTGCTTGTTAATATCTGAAAAGGATTCTTAAAAATGAGTATTGTAAAAGAAAATCCTGATTCTGCCCCCCCTTCCCCTGCTAATAGTGTACATGGTACAGTATAGCTCTAAGCCAATCACGGCAAGCAATGTACAGTAAACACAAAGCCTGTTCTGACATCATCAGCCAATCAGAGCAGGCTTTGTGTTCACTTTATGATTAATAGAATACATTGCTTGCCGTGATTGGCTTAGAGCTGCACTGTACCATGTACAGTATTTGCGGGGGGGCAGAATCAGGATTTCCTATTACAATACTCATTTTTAAGAATTCTTTACCGATATTAACAAGCAAGATATATACAGGCGACCTCCTTCTAAAGATAGCACTTTTGTTTTTAAACGAACAGTTTAAAAATGAAAGTCACAATACTGGCACCCCCCCTCCCCCCCTGCACTTACTGTACATGGTACAGTCGCTTAGTCACAGGTAGCATTTATTGCCGTCTTATACGGCGAGCATAGGTCAAAACCTATGTTTTCTTTTCACTTCAAAATGAGGGGGTCGCCTAATACGCCGGAATATACGGTACTTAAGTAAGCCTATAAATGTATCTGTGCTTACTTAGACAAGTTTATTGTTCAGTGCTATTCGCAACAATTTAAAAAAACGATGTGGGAAATTGCAAGTACACTAATGATAGCTCCAATCTAACTATATTATGGTAAAAGACAGAGTTAGTTGTTTGGTACAGTATTTGCCATGTCTTTAAGGCTGGATTCACACCAGAAGTGTTTTAGATGCATTATACGTTGTGACGGGGGGAATCACTCACACGGCCGCTCACGTGTCAACAGGCTTAACACAGCT
>JAEOBE010604464.1:0-13868 GCA_022657655.1 Phrynoglossus myanhessei | reverse complement strand
ACACATCTCAGGAGGGATTTTTGTCCACTCTTCTTTACAGATCTTCTCTAAATCCTTAAGCTTTCTTGGCTGTCACTTGGCAGCCTTAAGTTTCAGTTCCCTCTATAAATGTTCTATAGGATAAAGGTCTGGAGACTGGCTAGGCCTCTCTATGACCTCAATGTGCTTCTTGAGTCACTCCTTTGTTGCCTTGGTAAATTGTGGGTCATTGTCATGGTGGAGGGCCCATCCATGACCCATCTTCAGTGTTCTGGCTGAGGGATGGAGGTTCTCATCCAAGATTTTACAATACGTAGCTCCGTCCATTGGCACCTCAGTACTGCAAATTCGGCCTGTACCTTTAGCAGAGAAACAGCCCCAAAGAATAATGTTTCCACCTCTGTTCTTGACTGTAGGGATGGTGTTCTTAGGATCCTAGTCAGCATTGTTCTTCAGCCAAACACGGCAACTCAAGTTAATGTAAAAGTGCTCAATGTTGGCCTCATATAACCACAACACTTTCTCCGAATTATTTAGGTGTTCATTGGCAAATTTCAGGTGGGCCTGTACACGTGTGTTCTTGAGGAGTGGGATCTTGCAGGCGCTGTTTTTCCATCCATGGAGGCAAATGCGTTATTAATTATTTGATTGGTGACTGTGGTCCCAAATGCCTTGAGATCATTCACAAGCTCCTCCAGTGTAGTTCTGGGCTGATCCTTCGCTTTTCTCGTGATTATCTTTACCTCATGAGATGAAATCTTGCATGGAGCTCCAGATTGAAGGCCATTGATGGTTATTTTGTATTTCTTCCATCTGCAAATCTCTCCATCAATTGTCTCCTCACCAAGCTTCTTGTTCATGGTTTTTTGGCCATTCCATCCTTGCACAGGTCTACAATCTTGTCCCCGACATCCTTTGACAGCTCTTGCTGTTGTTCTTCCCCATGGTGGTAAAGTTTGAATGGAAGGGATTATGTGGAACGGTATCTTTTATACACACAGTGAGTTCTCATTAGGAGCACCTTCTTCAATTGACAGGATTAATTTGTGTGCTACATGAGCACATAGCCAGTCTGAAGAAGCCAGAATTATTGTTGGTTGGTAGGGGATCAAATACTTATTTTCTCACTGAAATGCAACTCAATTGATAACATTTGTATCGTGTTTTTTCTGCATTCTTGATTGATATTTTGTCTCTAGCATTTAAAATACACCTATGATAAAAATGAGAGACCCTTCATTTCTTTAGCGAACTCATACTTCAAAAACAGCATCAGATTAACTTGAAAGTTTTGGATATTTCAAAAGTGACAGATTATTTTAGCATCTCCATCTGACAGAAGACTTCTTAAGTTAGGCATAGTACCTGAAGTTTGCTGGTCTTTTCTGCCAGCTCAGCACGTAATCTGTCCCCTTCTGACACTTTGGCGTGAAGCTCCTGGACCTGGCCCTCCAGTTTCTTCCTCTTGTACTCCGATTCTCCCTTCTGCTGCTGAAGAACCTTTACTTCACCAACCAGTTCCTTGTTCTCAGATTCTAGGCTCTGTTTGTTCTTCTCCAGGTTCACTTTGAGCTGTACAGGAGACAGAGAAATTAAAATGACTAAATAAACCAAATTTTCACCTAACCTAAAGAAACACCCAATAAGGATCAAAGAGGAACTGAGTGTAATGTTTAAAAGAATGCTCAGATCTCCTCTCTTATCCTGACTCTTACCCTTTTGGCCTGCTCCAGCTGTTCCGACAACTCCTCCAGGGCTGTGGCTTGACGTTGTCTCATTTCCTGGATCTGAGCCTCATGGTTTTTGGTTTCCTCCTCAATGCTCTTCTTCAGCTCAGCCACTTCCTGCTCACGTTTGGTCCTTGAAGAAAGTAATGTGAGCATTAACTTGACAGTCATGTCTCAAAAGGAAGTGGCCATCCCCAAGTTCAGAAAAGACAACCCAGAGACAGAAATTGCCTCAAATTCATACCTCAGTTCCTGCTGGGCAGCCGTGGTGTCCAGGGTATCCTCTAGTTCAGTCTTAAGTGCTTCCAGCTCCTCACTTAAATCCCTCTTTTGCTTCTCTGCTTTGTTACGGGAAGCTTTCTCAGACTCCAGGTCTTCTTGTAACTCAGCAATCTGGGCCTGTAACTCCCGCACAAGCTTCAGAGCATTGTTCTTCTGTACGACCTCCTCATCTCCCCTATCATGGGATTAGAGAAGGACATAAAGTTAATCAGTTAATGAGATTAAAACAGAAGGCTTCATGTAAATCAGATCTTTTTGTTATTACACAAGGACCTATGCCTTTGACCATTAATGATCATTTAAAGAACCCTCCACACACATCAATTGCATTTTTCTATCACTCCGTTGTTGATTGTGTTCTCAGTAAATTCCCCATTCTTGGAAGAGCATCTGACCTCCTTCAGAATTTGGCGCAATTGGCTACTCAGACCTAAACACTTACAGGTGGAGTAGAAAGAGGTTAACTCTTATGTAAGCAGTTATTGGAGAGTTAGTGCCCCTGGCTAGGATGGAGGAACTGTGCAGCAGGGGGCACAAGGTAAACATTGCTAGTTGGACGCTTCTGTTACAAGTTAACTTATCACTTTGCCATCAATGGACAAAGTGAGAGTATCTTTAAAATGGGACCGTCTCTAAAATTTTCATGCTATGTTTAGTATTCCATTTAGACAATGGGAGTTTCTAGGGCTTCATCTACACTTGGAGGCATTAGGACAAGCTATTCACTAGTTGTGACTTCCCAGGCCCTCTATTGTTCATACTGGTTCTCAAGGGTAAAGCAACTAGATCTAATAAAAGTATGATCCCTAGAAATGGCATGGACATTGTCTATTATTGGTGTTGACCCATCATGTCAAGCCTCTTTAATCACCTGGCTAAAGCAGCTTGCAGTTCCTCTTCTTTTTTGGCCAACTGTAATTTCAGTTCTTCAATCTGAGCCTGCAGCTCAGCAATTTGGTCCGCGAGGTCAGAGGTTTCCCCGTCCAGCTTCCTCTTGGCCTTCTCCAATTCCTGCCGTGTCTTTTCCTCCTTTTTTAATCTTTCTGAAAGTCAAATACAATGATGGGCAAAAGGCTAGATATCACAAGAGAGTTTAAACCAGACAATACAAAAGAGCTGAGATTCTGGGCATATACAATTAAAAATGGGAAATGTTATACCTTCAAGGTCAGTGATCATCATCTCCTGCTTGTTTTTTAGCTTGGCCAAGTTTTTGGCTTTCTCCTCTTCCTCCGCGAGCTGTGCAGTGCACTCCGCTATCCTTTCTTCCATCAGTTTCTTCTCCTGAGGAGCAAAATGGGGAACAACCCACAGAGTTTAGGCAACACTATCTTTAAATATTAATCCAAAACCAATTGAACCTCTAGGCCACCAAGTAACTGAAGTTGCAATATACCGTGAAGGGTCTCATTGTTATGCTGGTCCCTCCAGACTGCGTGTTTAATTATAGACGTAACGTTCTAACATAGAGTGATTAAGTTTCCATTTAAATATTTTCAGTTCTTTCTCTTCAGTATATGATGATTCATATAATATTGCCATATTTGATCAGTAATGTACCCCACCTTCACAAACTTGGAGTTCTGGTCCTCTAGTAGAAGGATGTCTTCTTCCATTTTCTTTATCTTCGCTTCTGCCGTTACTTTCTCCAGCTGTAGCTTCTGTCGAGCTGCTTCTTCTTCATCCAGCTGTTCCTCAAGATCCTATCGGTGGACACAAGCACAGAGCATGTCAATATGAGAAGAGTCTGCTATAAGAAGGTGCACCAATGAGAGAGTCAAATAATGCTAGATAGAAGGTCCTTTGGGAACTGAAAAATGCAATCCCAGCTGAATGTTAGGGTGGTAACCAGAAAAGTTAAGCTACTAACTAACTTCACATACCTTTAAAAAGACTGCTGCTCCCTTTATAACTGCATTCTGAGGCATAAAAATAGACAGATATAAGGAACCTGGTACATACCTGGATATGGGCCTGCATCTTCTTCTTATCATTCTGCAGAACTTGGTTCCTCTCCTCTTCTTCCTCCATTCGGATCTCCATGTCTCTTAGAATCTCTTCTAGTTCCTGTTTCTTGCCTGCCAGACGGGCCCTCATCTCCTCGGCCTCAGCGAACAGTTCCGTCTCTGCCTGAAGTTGCTCGGCCAGGATGTTCTTCTCTTCTACCAGCTGAATGGTGAAATCACAAAGGTCAGACATTACTTGGACATCCCACAAACTATTCCTTGTAAGCCCACATGTAATGACTTCCATCTGTCTTCTATAAGAGTAATTTACTGTAACTACAAGAGCGAGATCTTGAATGTAAAATTTTGAGTCACAACTTTATTCATCATTTATCTCCTACTCACCTGCTGGTGCTTCCTCTCCATCTCCACCAGCTCTCCCTCCGCCTTCGACTGCTTTTCCTTCACCTTCAGCAGCTCCTCATCTTTGGCCAGCAGTTCTTCTTCCTGTCGTGTCACTTGTAAGAGTGGTTTTACCTGCAAAATAGGAAGGCTTGGTTCTCAAATTCCTGGATTTTGAGTATAACAAAAGTCCAGTTGACTAAAATCAGCACAAGATACGAGTACGTTTGCAAAGTATATCACACGTGGTAACCAGACACAAAGCCAAATATTATGGACCAGGTCAGCATATAGTAAACTGAAATTTCTTTTTTTTTTGCTCAGTGTCCAGCCTCTTAAGAACGTGGCTTATACACAGTGTGCTTCTGTGTCCCCCAGTAAACGTTCACAGATAAAAAAAAATTCTTAATGGTTATATTTACACACAAACACAAAGTGGGTCCTTCACAACTGTTGGTAGGAAGATCCATTTCAGGGTTTGCACAAGCGGATACAGTGCACCATGCAGTATCACTATAACACCTTTAGTCTTATTGAGGGTCTGAACCTTAACCTGACTCTAATCTAAAGCAATACGTTTTGGATATGGGGGCAGGAACCAAGACATTGGCATGGCCAATCATTCACGGAGATGTGGTCTCCCAAATCAGCAGATTTGGTGGTATTTCATTCACCCGAGGAACTAGGTTTTTAGTCAGCCTTGAAGGCCATCATTCCTTCCCTCCTGGATATCATGCTTGTTTTGGGGCAGAGCTGACATCTGCAGCATCACTCAGTGATGTAGCTGACCGGGGACTAGCACAGTAGGTTGCTGAGCGTGGCCAATGGAAGCATTCAGCAATGGATAGGAACTTCAGCTGTGGCCAGGAAACATCATCTTCTTGGCAGGTGTCCTTTAACACCTACATGGCCTAGAGGTAACCTCAAATGAGTTCCAACTATATGGAAAAACGATTAAAACTTTTTTAAAGAAATTGAGCAAAACAAGAACCATAAAACAAACCATGCAGCTCTGAGATGAACTGACATCTCACGCTAGTCACACAGGGATCTAGACAACATGATGAAGCTACTACTTCTACATCCTGCATTAAACATTGGTGTCACAATGACTTAGGCTTACCTTAGTGAAGAGTCGCCACCACTGCCAGTGGCGTAGTTTCAGGTAGGCGGCACAGTTACGCTGTAACACCTTCAGGGCGCTGAGCTGCTGCTGTTTCTTGGCAAAGGCCCTGATCAGAACAAAAGAGAAAAAGCTAAAGGGGCAGCCTATGTATGAGCCAACATGTATATGATTTCAGCAGAAACCGTATCAAAGTTAACATACAGAGATCTAACGGAACAGTTTTTCCTGTTATCTAGCAAGGAATGGGAATGCCATAGACAGCTTCATATAAACATATTTGAAAATGGGATAACAAATCATTAAATTGACAGGGAAGCCTTTATCTGGGCCAGACTGTAAAGCAGACATTTCATTAAAGTATGCAGCAGAAGTAAGGCTAAGGTGGGGAACTTCTCAAAGGATAACTTATTACAGGTCAGTGACTTAGCGTATTGAAGTCACTAGATCAGACTGACAGCCAAGTAACCAGCAATTTCTGTTTTCCAGTCACTGCACTAAAGCGGAATACTCACTTCCTAGCCAGATAACCTCGGCAGACAGCTTGGAAGTAAATGATGATGTCAGTTATCTTGAGGTCCCGCTCCTCTTCCAGGTGCGCCAGCACACCCGCGCGGAAGAAGATTTTACTCTGTCCTATGCGGTAAAGGTTTGGATCCAACTCGAGTGCCCGGATCTGTAAGAAACCCAACTGTCAGTACGAGGTGCAGATAGAGGAATCGTGCAACAAATCACATGACCTTGTCTGCTCTGCATGACCAAACTTTTCCTCTTACCATCCTCTCGCAGGCTTGCTTCCCATCCATGAATCCTTTAGGAATGGCATTAGGGGTGAGGATTTCATACCTGGAAAGGAGGACACAAACAAAAAAATTGGTTAATCTTCTCACTCTCAGTTTTGCTGCTTTAATTTTCTGGGATGTCCAGTACAAATTCATGGAAATCATACAGCAGGATGGTGCGGAGGCTTTCTTTATGATATCCCTGGAAATTATCATCAGGTGACCAAGACTGTTGCCACAGCCAGGCTCTGCTCATCTGCCATGCTGCCTTTTATTTTTTAAATAATCTTTCACAATGCGCTGGTTCTGCTACTATCAGATGTCCACACACTCCGTCTGTATTCACACCAGAGCGTTTTTACGGGGGTTCGATAAGCGTAAAAACTCTCTAGATGAGCGTTCCCATTGGTTTCAACGGGGCTAGTTCACATATGAGCGATCGAATGCGCATGTCTAACATGCGTAAAATCTGTGCACTGCTTCTACTCGAATGTGACTTTTTCTGCCCATAGAGATGCATAGGTTTTTCCTCAAAGGCTCAAAAACATTCGATTGGATGCCTTGCCTGACATTCAGTCTGCAATAAGATATTTTTAGATGCATTTTGTTTTTTTAAATATCAACACTCTCGACACAAAATGCTAGAAATATGATTAGAAAACGTGCATAAAAAGCACCTTTTGCAGTGTGAATGCAGCCTCACTGACAGTTACCAGAACCCATGCTATGCTACAAAGGGGAAAAATGTGAATGGTGAAGTCACTTTGTTTAAATAAATGAAATGGCTAAGAAAATCCCAGATTTTAGGAAGCAGAACAAGCAAGGAACTGTGGATAGAAAAATGACAACAATTAGGAAAACGGTAAGTATTAGGACAGAAGAGTGCAGGGGAGCTCCACTTTACACGTTTGTGTATCCAGTACCTCTGCCGGAACTCCTGAAAGACAATGCGGTTGGGAAATCCCTGCCGACAGATTCGGATTCCTTCCAGAACCCCGTTACACCTGAGCTGATCCAGCACCAAATGAGGGTCCAATTTACCAGCCTGTGCAGGAGAAAAGAAGACATGAACACTGTTTATAGAGGGAGGTCCAAAACCAGTGAACCATAAAAAGATCACAGAGAGTGAGAGACGAAACCCTGTACTGTCTGTAAAGATCCTGACCACCGAAGGGCACTGATCCCTGACATTATAATGACATGGTATAAAGCAGGCATGTCAAACTCAGAAGAAACAGTGGGATGAATAAAGGGGAGTAGATTTTCAAGGGAGATACTCATTTTCTTTAACAAGATACAACATGAGGTATAGCTTAATAGCAGTAGATGTTCCTATATAATTTAATAGGATTATGTGACCCATAGTATTAAACATACAACTAGATAGATTGCTTTCATTATACACACAGCCTTGGCAGAACCCCCCCCCCCCCCCAACCCTCACTTATTTAGTTTTATTTAGTTGCCTCCCCTTCAACCCGGATTACAGCACGCATTTGCCGTGGCACCGTTTCAATAGGCTTATGCAATGTCACAAAATGTACTTCCGTCCAGAGTTTTCAACAAGATCTTTGAGTGATGATGGGAGACTTGAAGCTACTTCTATAGTCTTCTCCAATATATTCTAAAGAGCCTCAATCAGAATCAGGTCTGGACTCTGTAGTGGCCAATCTATGTGTGACAATGATGTCTCATGCTTCCTGACCCACTCTTTCACACTATGAGCCAGATGAATCCTGGAAATGTCATCTTGGAATATGCCCATTGTGCCATCAGGGAAGAAAAAAAAATCCATTGATGGAAAAACCCAGTCATTCAGTATATTCATTGAGGCAGCGGTTATCGTTTTTTGGGAGCATAACATTGCTGAACCCCAGACCTGACCAACTGAAGACACCCCAGATCATCACCCACTGCCCCTACAGGCTTGTATGGTAGACACTAGACACGATGGGGAAACACTTCATCCACTGCTCTTTACCTTGATACTCCCATCATTCTGAAACAGCACAAATCTGGACACAGACCACATACATGACCTTTTTCCTTTGCTCCAGAGTCCAATCTTTATGCTCGCTAACAAACTGAAGTCTTTGGTTCCAATTGGTCTCAATGATAATTTTCTTAAGGCATTCACACAGCACCTTTTTTCCTGGTGTTTTCAGCACTAAAAATGCCAGAAAAAAGGCTTCTACTGAGTATTCCCCCTTCATCTGAATTGGAAGTGTTCAGACCACTATTTTCATGCATGCGACAAGCACAGTAGGTTTTGGGTGTAACCACACACGACGCCTTAGCTTCTACTTGAGCAACTTTGCTGCGCTTTCTGCAAGTACTACACATGTTCCCTGCCGTGTGTGGTACATGCAGTGGCCGCAAAACGGGCAATTGAAAAAGCCTGAACATCGTAGACGAACGCCAGAAATATACGAGCTGCATGTTCATGTATTTCCAGCAATTTCTGTGTGAATGGGCTCTTGGACTAGACAGATTTTTAGTCCCAATATATTCAGTTCTCCTTGCATTGTGTGTGTGTAAATGCTTTTACTTTCACATACCCAACATACCAAACAAAGCCGTGGGGGTTCTAATGTTGATCATGTAATGATCACGCTCATTGCATCAGTTAGGGTTAAATTATTTGTTGGAGCTAAAATATTAATGGAGTAATTTATCTGCTGGGTGTTGAGAGAAAATTGTTGCAGTTGCAATTGTTTTTGGTACTCGCATGTTTATATTATTTGTTTGCATTGGAGCACAAAAAAACAGAAAAAAAGTAAAATCGGATACAATTCCACACAGAAACCCAAAAATGCATTGGACAAAATTTTCACCCTGTGTAAAGTGTAAGAAATAATTGCTTTTCAAGCATGTGATGCTTCTGAAATTTATGTTTAGACACTCCTGTGATAAGTTAATAGATGTGGGCAATATAGTCATCACACTTCAGGGATCTTAGGCTCCATTCACACCAAAGCAGGTCTGCTGCAGATTTCTGCCGGAATTCTGCAGCATCTCTGCTCATGTGGCCAGTCCCATTGTTTTCAATGGCGCTGGTTCAAACTAAGTTTTCAATACGTGCGGTCAAAAACGAGAAGATTCAGCCAGCAAAATCTGTTATATGTGCAGATGTCTGCTTGGAAACCCATGGAATAGATCACATTATCAATACTCTAAGAATTCAGAAAATATTTTGTATCTTGAACAAGTAAAATCCTAATCATTCATATGACAATTCTGTAAACACTGTAATCCACATTCCATATGCTGACTAGTCCAGTCAAAACCTCTAGTATTAAATCTTTACCTTGAAATTGTGGCAGTGATATGAAGGAAAAACTGGACAAAAAGCATCTCTTCTAAATAAAAGACAATGGTACATTTGTTTGAAACCGTTTATACAAAAGAAGCTGGCGTGTCAGAAGGTATAAGGCAGCAGAAAGCAACCTCGTCATTACAACCGTTGTAGAACTACAAGTCCCATGAGGCCATGCAAGAGTCTGGCCACAGGCATGACTCCCAGAGGCATGATGGGATTTGCATTTTTACTTGTAGCTTTATTTGTAGCTGAAGCGCCGAGGTCGCTTGTCCCTAATAAAATGAATGTTGATTGGAAAGGTTATAAGTTAAATGTAGTATACTAACATATAGGGGCCTATTTACAAACAATCTGCAGGGCCATTCACCCTGTGAATATTTTTCTTTGCAAGTGAAATTGATTTTTTTTTTGACCGCTTTTCATGTAATATTAATGGAATAGCTTTATGGTCATTAGATTGAGCTAATGGATCATAGGAAGTAAATATTGGTGGTTAAGTTACGTTGCCCTCCGCAATGTCCCACCCATCTCCTGGAAATCGGTGACATCACTGGTTTCCAGGACCTGGGTGGGATGCAGACCAGAGCATCCCAAGTTCCTAAGAGCCAAGCGGGGAGATGTGGATGTCCCTTATACATCTCTCCAACCAGCTCTTAGCAACCTGGGACACTGTGGCTGGAGAGGGGGCAGCAAGTACACTGTATACATTGTGAAGCAGACCTGCTGATCTCCCATATGCTGACTGAAGAGATGCTGTTTCATTAAAAGGGATCACTCCAATTGGCCAAAATACTATTAAATGAAAAAAAAAACAAAAAACATAATATCTCTAGAAAAGAAGCAACTATAGAACAATTGTTCCGGAATGTATCTGCACAGAACGAACATCCACAGATAAGCAAGTACACTGCAAACATTGTGAAGCAGAGCAGCCATGCTGCTCTACTTACTGATCCCCCATGTTACCTGAAGACATGTTGTTTCATTAAAAGGGATGGCCCTGATTGGCCATAATACAGTATTAAATGGGGGAAAAAAAATGAACATAATATCGCTAGTAAAGAAAATGTGTTTTGGAATGTATACACACAGAATGGATGTCCACAGATACACAATTTATAAATGGACCCCATAGGGTCGCTGGTCAGGCAGCGATCTAATGGCCATGATCCCTGTAATCGCCATATTCCACCATGAACAATCTTTTAGTGTCATTATAACTAATGTCCATCTTATGACAGGTTACACTGCATCTTTCACTTCCCATTATACTTTCTGACACAACGGATTTCCCCAGATGTACTATTACTAGGGGTTACCTTTTGATTTGACGGTGCAGATAGTATACTAGTGGCATTACCTGGAATAGCTCTTTATGATATGAAGTGTGAATTATGGCGCTCACTATCAATTCATGAATCATTTCAACTCCAATGACCTAAAATCCTATTTTCTTTCGGCACTCTCCAGAACCTAGGTCAGTGTGTCCTTTCCCTTCTTACCCGTTTTTCGTGGTTGGGGATGATACAGCGCACAAAGTTTGGGTTGGTGTTACGCAGAGTCGCCATCAGCTTGGTCAGAGACTCTTTGTATAGCTGCCCCACCGTCCGGAACATTCCCTTCTTAGTCTTATAGGCGGAGCCGAACGCCGTCTCTGTCATTCCAGCAACTTGATCCAGGCCCACAATACGGTCCACTACGGAGAAGAACGCGGGTTTAGTGATTGTCATACTACATCCAATACATTGTGAGGAGGATCGGAAGATTCCAAAGATTAAAGAGCCAGTTTACCTTGTGACAGTTTCTGTCTTTAGTATATTCACCATGTACCCCCCATCTGTCTCATGTTCAGAACCTTTACTTTGCAGCATTCTGTAGCCCAGCCTACTCTCTAAAATAATCGGTGCTGCTTGTGACAACAATTAAAATGGCTACTAGAACAACCCCATCCAGATTTTATATGGCTCCGATTTCATCTGCCACTCGGGAAGATCCACAGTGCAGGTCAAATAAATCTGGTGAAAGCAACAGTGAATGCAGGAAACACCGGCATAACATAGGTAAGACCATACTGGATAGAGCAAAGTCAAAACCCTTGTCAGTTATTTTCTCTGCAATCAACTCCAATAGTGAGATTTCCCTTCACTTCCTGTAGGTACAAGTGAGAGTGAGAAGAGAGATCGCAATGTACAGGAAACACCCCCACTCCAATTCCCTGAGCAGTCATCACCTTAAAAAGTGACCCCAATGGAAGATTTCTCCTGTTC
Source organism: Phrynoglossus myanhessei (assembly GCA_022657655.1). Classification (NCBI taxonomy): domain Eukaryota; kingdom Metazoa; phylum Chordata; class Amphibia; order Anura; family Dicroglossidae; genus Phrynoglossus; species Phrynoglossus myanhessei. The sequence continues at coordinate 2,041 of JAEOBE010604464.1, read as the reverse complement.
TCCTTGGATGTTCCCTCACAGTTGTCACCAGGACAGATAAGCTAATCACACACAATTTACAATCTGATTGTACAATTTCATTTAGATCTACCCGCAGGTATGTAATGTGATGCGCTGCTGACGGGATACAAATTGGTTGGAGAGATTAGGTGGGCCTTCAAATTAGCTTTGGTAAATCCAAAGTTGACTGTAGAAAGACTGTATGGTCAGATTATAAAGTGTATGGTGACCCATAGAGTGAATCTTCCTGTTCAATTGTTCCGAAGCTCACTGCCTGAAATAAAGCTGAACTCCAGGGAAGATCCAAAACTACCTTTGCATTTTGTTTTGGTGGTGGGGGGGCAGACGAGATTGGTACTGTACATGGAAAACCATTTGAAAGAGCAATTTCCTACCAAGATGCATGGCCAGGAAGGAAGATGGTCCAACACGAAGACACAATTTGAGCATCCTCTGGACATTTTAACACCTGTCTTTCTAATCATGCACACAGTCTTGGAAGTGGAAGCAGCAGGTGATCGAGTCACCAACTTATACAATAACATTGCCAGGTAGGTACCTTAGCTATACCCCAGTGCTGTGTTTGTGTCTCTGCCCCTTCCTTCACCAGCATTAACAAAACACTCAGCCACCGGTTTTGCTTTGTGAATGGCTAGAGAGTGGATGGAGAGCAGAGCACAGCACTGGCATCTATAAGGCCCTGTTCCCACTGGCGTGACGTTCGCACGAATTTCAAGCCTGATCCAAGTTAATGCGGCACAAAATGTGCCCTTTTGACAGGCAAAGCGAACTCCACAGAGATTTTCGCAAAAATAGTGCAGGTAGCTGCGAAGGGCAAAAATCACTGCAAAGTTTGCTGGTGAAGGCCTATAGGGTTGCATTGGATTCACCGTGGTGGCATAAAAACCATTTCATGCCACCTGTAAATCACGCTCCCTGGGCAATTTTTTTTTTTTTTGTTACAAAAAGAGACTTTTGAATGGGACTTCACGCAAACCATCACACAAAGTTTAAAAGCATATTGAAACTTTGTGTGTTGTTTCACATGAATCTTGCATCCCTGTACGAATTTCTGCTCGAAGACTGCTTCACGTCAGTGGGAATGGACCCTACGAGCTCCATCACTTACACTCAAACAGCCAAGAAGTGCAGCTGGATCTCTACCATTCCTGGCAGATAAATGAGAATATTTGCCTGACATAGGAGAAAACCTGCAAGACTGGAGACAGGGGTGCTTTGGAGGAAACATGTTATTGCTCTACTGCGGCAAGCTTATTGTGTCTAAAGTTGGACATTCGTTTCTACAGCAGCTGCGACTTCCAAGTATACTTGACCGCACAACAGGTACCAAAGCACATCCATGCCGAGTATAGCGGATTCTGCCTACTCTAGTGTATCTCCACTTCAAGCGTGCAACACTAGTCTAAAAGCTGAGCTCTACATCCTAATTTATAAAAGAAAAATCACCTCCACACATGTGGTCATAAAAGGAGGCTCTCTGGACAGTCTGTATGTCTAGGTTCAGCAGCAGTTGAAGAAACAAAAGAGGTTGGATATAATCAGTACAGCACTGGTTATGTTCAGTGAGTTTCTCAGATTGTACTGTTACCCACAAGAGAGATTCTCTGCAAAACTCCAGCAGAGGATAATAAATTAACTGCAACACAAGACTGAAAGGGCTCTGACATTCAACGTCTGTGGAGCAGCTAGTAAGCGGACTGTCCAGAATGGAAGAAGGCCGCTCCTGGATTTCAATGGATGAAGCCCAAAGAACACATGCAAACACTTTGAGAATCATTGCATGTTCCCAAAATACAATAAAGAAAGGCTGATATGCTACATATTCCACTTGAGGTCCCTTTGCTTACATTAGCACCACACAGAGGAAGCAATCGTAATAAATATATAACAAGCTCACAAGTGCATGAAGAGTTTTCCTACCATCTTTCCAGAGCTCGGCCACAAACTTGTCCGTGGACTGGTGAAGGAGGGTGGCCACATTGTCATTCAGAGGGTCCATGTTCTTCATCAGCCACTCATC
>JAEOBE010587552.1:0-12470 GCA_022657655.1 Phrynoglossus myanhessei | reverse complement strand
GTCGCGATCCGAGTTGGTCGCGGTCAGAGACGTTCGTAAACCAAGGTTCCACTGTATATACTCAAAATGCTTGGTCAGCTATGCCACGCTTGTGATAAACTTGTGAACTGAGCTTCGTTTTACAGACAATTAGCAAATGTCAGAGCTGAAGAAAGTTTATTCCTTCGTAAGCTCCAGATTGGTCTTTGCAGAGCTTATACAGGGATGAGGACTCTTAGTCCCATGTAACAGTCCTTGCTTCCTGAGCAAGTAATCACCAAGAGTAAGGGCCCTTTTATACATAGGCGAAGCAAATTTTACAGCGTATATTTGCGTGAATTTGCACAAATACGGCAAAGTGCAGAAAATCTGTATTCTGTATATTCATGAGAAATTGCTGCTATATATAGCTTAACCAAACTTGCAAAGTCACAGCACATGTAATGAGCTGTGACTCATAATCCAAAAGTGGCCAAAATTCCAGAAAACTTTAAAAACAAATGTTTTTAATGAAACATTAACAGATACTGATATGATAAAAGTGAAACAGTACTAAGAAAAACACATGAACAAAAATTGACCACACTGCAATGGAAGCATTTCCGAACAAGTGGTAGTTGGGGGAATGAGGACTATAAGGAAAGATGGTATTTACTTACAACATGTCTATTAGGTTTCAAGTTTCCTTAGAAGTGCTGTAGGGACATTTAGACCAAGCAAGGGGTACTGTATGTGCAGGCGTGTTAGAATGTTTAAAGTCAGCATCCAAATTAGGGATGCAAAGCAACGATAATAATTGATAAAGAGAATCACTGTCAACCCAGTTTTTGGGATCCCCCCTGCTCCCCTGGGGGGACCCTGTACCCACAGCAGCAATGTCAGGAACCAGAGTGATAGCCAATCCGGATCGAATCCATGACTACATAGGGTTGAGAGCGCTATGTACACAGCACTTCCTCCTCTAAGCTGTCAGAAGCCAGTATTATATTGGTTTTAGATCACCACCTCCTATAGAAGATCCAGCGCACTGCAGTGCTGGATCGATGGACTACAGCCATCGGTCAGTGTGAGACTGCGCTGCCCTTCCATCATTGGTTGTGTTTTTTGTTTAAAAATTGTACAACAGATGTATGATATTAAAGTAAAGTTGTAATCTGAAGAAACGTTTCTAACACTCCTTCTGTGTATTTTATTTAAAAAAAAAAGCTTTTTTATCCGATTAATTGAAAAAAATAATTGGCCAACTAATCATTACTTGCAGCCCTCGTCCCGATAGGAGTTACATAATGCTTGTTAACTAGCTGTTACAAAAAAATAAAAGCAATGATAAAGAATTCAATGAAGGAGGACAAATATTCTTTACCAGTGTCTAGAATGGTTGGCCAGGTCTTGATGTCTACAGCCGCAGCAGCTTCTTTTGACTTAAGCAAACGCATTATTGCTTGTGTAGTAAGAATACAGGCTGACTTACTAACCTGCACAGAGAAATATACAATGCTTGCTTATTAAACAACATACTACATATATTTTCTATACATATGCATTAATCTATGCCACACTAGCACAACCAATTACTATTGATCCAAACCTTTACTGAGAGAAATTGAGAAACTGTTGCTGCTAACCTGCTTTTAAAATGCTTGTTTCTTGGGTGTTATGCAAACACGCTGGCTTCAGTCTGAATAAACGTGCTTGTACAATGCATGCTGTTCCTATATTCAGTGACTTTAAACATACTAGAACCTTTAATTCTGTATGACAACTAACAAAATAAGAATTATCAGCATGGTAGCAACTGAAATTTCAGGAGATCAAGCAATGACAGTCTCTCTCTGTAGGTTTACCTTAAGGCAGATCATTTAGTTATGCTTCATTCCTATCCAAATACATAAGTGGTAGCCAAACTTTCGCCCTCCAGCTAGTGAAACTACAAATCACATTATACATCTGTCTTTGATTGACAGCTATAGGTATGACTGAGTCTTGCTAATTAATTATGGGGCCTGTAGTTTCACGACAGCTGGAAGGTTGAAGTTTGGATAACCCTGAAGTAAACTTTTGGGAAGATAGTCCTGGTCTATGGTACTGGTGTGACAGATCATGACATTATGTACATAATAGCAAGAAATTCAGAAAAGCATTAAAGATGGTTTATAACCTTTTATATTCCATCACATACCATCTGACCACCAGCTGATATATGTAGAGGGAATGTCCTGAAGTGGACACCAGAGGGTAGATATTCAGCTAAGAGTGTGCACAGCTGTTTTTATATGTATACAGATCGCTCTGGAAGTAGCCATGTTTTGGCAGCTATGGATATTACATACATTTCACTACTGAATCAAATGCCTGATAATAAGTTTTTTCATGATGGACGGGTTGAACTCACCTCTACAATCATCTTAACGGTGGGTAGAGTGGTCGTAAGGTTTTGTGGGTGTGGAGGGCGCACAGTGATAGGAATACATCCAGCATAAAGGCAGCCAAAAAAAGTGGCAATAAGGTCAATGCCTAAAAGAAATATATAGAAATGCATATAAAGCCCAAACACTTTACATACCTATCCTTAAGGAAAAGTTTTAAGGGAAATCTAAATGGAAACAGGTCACATAACAGCAGTGCAAATTTAATTTCAGGAACACAACCTATGTCTGGGTGTACCATTAAACCTATGGAAACGTAAACCTGACAATGTTTGCAGAGAGCTGACAGTATGAGCAGTCTACTCAGACCTTTTAACATTTGTCACTGAAGCACTCCCAAAGTGCCATTGAAGAAAATGCACTGCCATCCCAACATTTTCACAATGCAATATCTGGAGGGCACATTAGCAGGTCCATACCTTGCCACAAGGAATTCAGGGCGAGGTGCATGCCAATGTAAATAAGGGCTTGTGCCCATGGGCAAATGTAGCTTGCTTTCAGGTGCATTCACCTTACATTTGACATCACTCTGACATGCTTTTGAGATCAGTTTATTGGCAGGTAAGTTTTGACGTGTACCCTCCTTCTGAGCTGCATTTGTGTTTATTTGCACGGGATAGAAGATCTGAAGCAAACAAAAGCCAATGAAGTGTCATTTATAAATGTGCTTTGGGATGCCTTAGTTACACTGACTCTCATTAAATTAAATGTAATGTCCTTACAACTACAGAAGCTATCTGCTTAAGTTTCAAGTTTCTACAAGTTTCTAGTTTCACAATTAGACTTTCTGGGTTCCATTTTGTTGAATTTAATTTTGCGATCAATATTGTGTCAAACTATCCTGTATTTGACTGGAGTAGTTCTTTCACAACCCTAAAAACCAATTGTTTTTACTGCTTCTCATACTATAGCTACAGTAGTTAGAGAGTGGTAGGCAGCCAAATAGTTCAGATGATGAACAGCGGGCAAGGACTGCTTCAATAACACTTACCAGGAGGATAGACAAGAGCTACGTGATCTCCAACATTGAGACGAGCTTTTTCTACCAGTCCAGCAGCTACGCGCTCTGCTCGCTTGTGCAACTGCAAGCAGGTTGCAGAACTGGACACAGCACCCTGTGGAGGATAAGCAGAGTATCTGTGACAACACATATTAAGATGGACATACAGCTCTACAGTATACTTTACATTTACCTAAGCTATATCAAGTGAGGGTCTGCCTAAACAATCTATTCAATGTGCATCTGTGGATGCCATTTCACTCAGCTAGCTCTCTTTAGGTTCTCACCTACTCTCTCAGGTAACCTTCATGTTACTGAATGTGCAGACCTTATAAAACTGTGATAAATACTATGTAGAGACTTTGAAGAGGCCATAAAAACTGATACGTCACCTTGGAATTCAGCAGGAGAAGCAGAACATGATCAGGGGTGGTCTGTGCCCTCCACTGCAAGACATCAGCTAAGTACAGGAACTGCAATGTGAAAGACCATTACCATGAGAAGCATGAATTATAAAAGCCCCAAAACATTCTACAATGCGGTTACATTGTTACCTTCCTTGCCTGATCATTGTCTTCAAGCTGGGTGACATCTCTCCCACAAGCCTGTGCAATTCGTTTTCCAGCCACCAAGTTTCCCACAATCATAGAAGCTGGGCCCACATCTTAGGGAAAAGAAAACAAATGATCAAAACTACTATATTTATTCTTAGTATTACGTGTTCGAGCTACAGCATCAATACCAAACTGCACAAAATGTATGTTACTTATGAAATCGTCATTACAATTCTAGTGGAATATTTGTATGAAAGGCGATTTTTAGCTCATGAGTTAATCACTCTCCGGAAAACAGATTATTTGCTCACCAGTATTATTTTTTTCTAAGTTCTTGACAAGAGCTTGTACCTCTGCATTCAGTCATTTATAGATTCTAAATCAAACATCAAATACAAACAACACTTGGAGACGAGGTGGTTACAAACCTGGCTGCTTTTGTCGAGGTTTGGGCAGATTGGTGACACAGGTATGTGGACACATGAGAACATTACAGGGGTGGAGAGAACCCTCCAAGAAGTGCTGCTTAGTTTCGGAGATGTGAATCCCACCCAGAGGTGCTTTGGGAAGAGTGTTTGCAGGTACTAGTGCCAGACAGTACACTCCCACTTGGTGGATGCTGTCTATTGCCTGGGAAAAGATAAAAAGAATGAGTTTGCATATATGCACCCCTGAATGTCTGTCTGTCTGTCTGTCTATCGCAAGCTTATGACAAACCTTGCAATTCCAAATGACAACATGGTAAAAATATGCCCGAGTATAAGTTTCAGTGAAAACCACAAATTGAATCAAATCAGCAGATTCAAATTAAATTGCAAATCTCAATTCTTGCTGCAAAAGCTGATCTTGTTCTCAATCCCACCCATAAGAAACCCAAGTACCGTGATCTCTTAGCCTTTGTTCCTATGGGTCCATCCATACCAAAATTGGAAGAAAATTGCAAGTACACAGAGGGTATGTTGATTTGCAATTGTATCAAATGGTTTCCTTTCAATCCATTTTAACAGATGTGAACAGAAGGGCACCAAAAAAATGAATGGGTGCGAACTGGATCCATTGTATGGCACTGAAAATAGTGCATGCTCTACTTTTTTTTTCAGTGCAATGCAATACAACCGACCAGAGTGGTGTAAACTAGCTCCCTTCACATCCATTCATATTTTGGTGCCCTTCTGTTAGCATTCATTGAAAAGAGGGATCATAATGCAATAGAATGCAAAGCAATGGGTCTGGTATGAATGGGCCCTTAGAGATTTAAGACAAGTAAATGCTGAAGATGCTGGTAAAACATAGTTGGCTTACCTGCAAGACTCTACTCATCCATTGGAAGCTATCTTCTTCGGAGGAGTCTGGACGCTGTTCTGCCACCAGCACAATCCTTTCATCGTGCAACACATTAACTGAAAACACAGCTATCCTAGGATAGAGTAAAACACCAACAAAAACTAAAGCATCTGGAAGTTTAGGTTTTGCGCTTTGACTTCTACAACTCAGCAGGAATTACATTAAACTTCCATCACCTTTAGCATTCAATGGTAAAACTGAATTGGTACTGGGTACCAGTGTCTTGGCCTCAGTTTTATAATATTTCAGGTATGTGGAACAGAAGAAACCAATTTGTTTTTGCCAAAAACAGAGCCCTAAATACAGAAATCTTGCACCAAAGCCACTCTGCAATGGTCAGCCCTTCTGTAGTGCCTTTGGAGATTATTTTTCCCCACCCACACTTGGGTGCGTGGTTCAAGAAGGTGAGTCAAATATGATGTTATGTTTCTGATCTTAGACGATGTATATATTGGTCATTGACTTTAGCATCTTTTATTAGAAAAGCAGCTATTTACCACGGCTTTATAAACGGGCCTCTTTATGTTACTTTTGTTACCTTATGTTTGGGTGAACACAACTGTTTTAATTTTGCAACAATGAACATTTTACATATTTCACATTTTCAAGGACAAGGTCAATGGAAATGTAAACTGATCTTTTCATTTGAAGAATACTTAGTATCCCAGCAATAAAAAGCACTAGTGTTTCCCAAGAATTCTCCCACTTCAGAGTATACAAAAGGCTGTGACTGCCAGCTTTGACTGGACTGGACTGAATCCATTTAAAACCTTTCCAGAATTAAATGAGCTAAAACACAATATATTAACAGTTCTGCTAAATCATTATCATTGAAGGACTTAAAGTGGACCTTTACCCCCCTTTCATTAAAAATCACACTGGAGTGCAATTCTTCATGGTGATATGAAAACATCTTACATTCGATAAATATTTTTTACATACATATTTTGTTTTGTTTTATTTTGTTTTACGTCTCAGCTACCACTTTTCATTTCCTGGTCCACTTGGGCAAAAGTGATGTGTTTACAAAACAGTGCATTGCTCTAATCTAATCTCACATCACAGGGAAAAAAATGAGATGATGTGTATGGTCACGTGTCCTAGTCACATGTCCAGGTGTTCCAGGAAGTAAAGGGAGATACGTTATTCTGCCCTTAGTAAAAATGGCCACTGTGTGAGAAGAATGGGGAGGAAAAATAAGGTAAAGAAAAAAAAACCCTTACAATTATCTATAAGTATCTGTTTGTAGATTGTTGTTACTAAACATTTCTAAAGATGTTAAAACATTAATATCATGCATCAAATACATGAAAAACAAAGACATTACTTTCCCATAAACAAAAAGTGACATGTGCTATAATACATTAAATATGAGAAAAACATTCTCCAATATCATACAAGTGTATTAATATTGTATCAGACAACTGGCGTAAACTGCTTGATGCATTTCGCCCTACAAAAGGACTTCAAGAGGTCCTCTTGAAGTCCTTTTGTAGAACGAAAAGCGTCAAGGAGTTTATGCCAGTTTGATGTTATTTTCTGTTCATTGGAGGATTTTGTTTTGTAAGTGGATACTTTCTGCTTTTATTGAATAAATTACACTACTACACTATAAGAGCGTCTTCTCTTCATTTGAGGGTCATTATCATTGTAAAGAAAAGGAGTTAAAGACCACAGAGCTTCAGTTTTTCCTTTCGGGATAATGGTGCATTGAAATCCCTGGCAACTAAATTAGGTAATTATTTTTATTTTTACTTGTATAAAATCCATGTTTTGCAAAAAATACTGAATACAGGGTGTTTGTATCCTAGGAGAAGAGAAATTGAGAGAGAGAAGGGCTGGCAAACTTTCATATGAAGTGTTTACATGCAAAATTTAGATAGGGAAGGAGAACTCAATAAAATTATTTTTTGTCCTCAAAATATTACATAAACACTATACTTTTCCTTTAAGCCATTTCATCTCTTACCTTCCTCTGTAAACAAATTTCATTGGCTCTACAGCCAAAGCTGTTGCTACCACGTCGTCACAACTGTGCCTGCGTCCACTAACAACCATCTGTCCATCTACCTTCCCCACGACATACACCAACCGTTCCTGCAAGTTTGCATTAAGAATAAAACACACAAACCAAAGAAACAATAAGTAAAACTAACTTAACTATACGGGATTATTCAAAAAGAATGAACCAATTTCATGACGCATTGCTTCCGTTCTCTGAAGCATCGTCACAGAACGAGTCAGTGACCATTTGAAAGAGGAGTTATCTAAGTTTTGAATGGCGGTCACGGGGGCGATGTAGTCAAGTCGTGCGTCAAATAACAGCAGCGATCAACTCAGTGGATCGGGATATGTTGATACACAATTCTCTTATTGCATTGATGTTGCCCGTGCTGTGGGTGGTGGTCACATTGAACACTTGTAAGACATGGAATAAAGGTTGATTGTAAGTACAGTACTTATGACTTGGCTGGAGTTTTGGATTACTTTTCCTTAATAAATTATTGCATAATGAAATTGGTTCGTTCTTTTTGAATAACCCGGTATAATAATGCCACCTTTTATAAGGTCTTAAAGATTTTGTTGGTGCATATAAATGTATTCATTCTGGCTATATTATTGCTATATTGCTTGAAATTTATGTAACAAGGGTAATCAAAACCAAGGTGGTTTGCCTGGGTGTTATCAAGATCCCATGTAAAATTTTATAGGATGAGACGTTGGAGGTGACTAGAAGCAAGTATGAGTGCAGAGATTTATAAAAAGTCTACAGGTATATAAAAATGATCACTGGAACATGGGAGTGAGGAACCAGCTATCTAGAATCCAGCTGTAGGAACAACATGCAAGCAACGTGTGTCATCTGAGTTAAACAGGAGAGGTAACTATTGGCTTTGCAATGCAGCAGCATCAATTACTCCAGCTAGCGGAGATACTGGAGGTAGATCAACTGTCAGTGAAGTTACAAATGAAAGGAATGATGCAACCAGGACAAGTACAAGCACAGGGCTAGCTGGTGGTCCTGTGGAATTTACAGCAGAGCAGCCCATGCTATAGCAGCACTAGCTACAGAAAAAGTATAATGGAAATCATTGGTAAGTAATGGTCTTAGGCATTCCCTATCCTGAATATCTTGGAAATTGCCGTTTATAGAGCAGGGTCATCGGTTAGCACATTTACTCCATGTACAGTATATGCCGCCCATTCTTCAGTCTATTGCTTTACTATACCAGCATGAGATTCCCAGAGGTCACAATTTATCAACATATGAAGCTTTTCCTTGTTCTACAAATAACCTCTTGTACCTTTTAGTTTTCCTTGACATGTTTCCATTACACATTCTCTCTACATGTTCCATTCACCTTAATCTATTCATTTTATCTATGCTACATACACATAGAAAATGGATATACATATATTATAAACAGTACAACCACTGAGCACATGCACCTCATCTAACCACTCTTATTTGGGAAAAATCATAGTAGCGTAGCAGGAGACTGCTCCATTGCTAGCCGCCCTCAATAGTACATGAATGTATATGCCTGGCAGCAGACAGATATGTGAAAATAAAACTGGGGAATTGCAGATACTCACTGGTCCAATGAATCCCAGTAACCCAGTTCTCGTGAATGGTTGGTGAGAGACAGGCTCTCCATTGGAAGTAAGTGGAAAGGTCTATAAGAGAAAGCCAAAAATGATTTCACTCATTCAGCCACACCATCCCCCATTTCCAGATACAGCATTACTAATTCACATAACTTGCCTCAAATATATTTTTGGTGATTCCATGAAGTCCATAGTACGCAGTCCCTGAGGAGCTGGAGGACATACACAACTCTCCTACTTCATCTGTCTTACACAGATATGGAGCACCCTCCACCTTCACAACACACATGCTGGCTATGGAGTAGTAAAATCAGATTGATTACCAGACTGAAATAGGCAATCTATTGAAATAGTGAAAAGCCTAAGGCAATTCGTCTGACCATCATTACACTAAAGGAAACACTCTTACCCCCAGGCATCACCTGTCCCACATCCTGTACAGTGAGTACAGAAAGCTTCTCCTCAGTGTCTGCTCGAATGACACCATAGCTGAGCCCATTCATTGATAATACTGCCTTTCCAGGAGGAACTCCACCCATATCCGGGGGTCTGAAACAGAGATATAATGAAAGAGAAAGTGATAAAGTTCCCAACAGAATTTACGGTTTTCTAGCTCCATCTCTCTCTACCCTTTTTCCCTTTTAGAATTTCACTATCTGCACACTGCAAACAACATTCCCAATGGGGCTTAGAGCATTTCAAGTAGGAGACTCTTCACAGCAGAGCTGTACAGGGATTTTTAGGGGTGTTGCAAAGTTCAGTAAAAAGATCCTGCAGCAAGGGCTCTTTCACACTACGTCTGGTCCTGTCCACCCGCATTGCAAACACAGACGTCAGTGTTGATATCCATGCCAGCTCGGTTTGACCACAAAAAATACTACAAACGATCACAAAAAAAATGCATTTCTTCGTTTCGTGATAGAAACACCCCATTTACAGTGCTCGCAGTTTAGAAGTCACAAGAGAGGAAAGTCTGTGGTGCTATTGAAAAAAATGCACCGCCATGCCCCCTCCTGCCACCTTCACTCAAAAGACTCTGTTCTCACACCAGACCACTGTGAATGAGCCCTAAATCCTTTGGTCTGCACCAGCTCTGACGTTTTTCTATGCAACACTTTGCCATACAGATCTCCTGACAGCACCTTTCCTCTAGGAACGAACTGTAAATGATACTATGGCATAGTAATATAGGAGGAGGGAGCAATAAAAGAGGGAAATGTGAAGCAGTAAGTATGTGTGTGCTAAATTATTGGCAATCAGACAAACAATTCACCCTTACTAGCAGCTGTGTATGCCCTAGATAGGTTCACCTCTCCAAGGATGTTTGCCAGGAGAAATCATTTTTAACATGCCTGATGCTTGTTCAACATTAATGCTGAAAGCATCTATGAGAACAAAGCATTAAATTGCATTTACTTCATGATGTTTTTAAAACAATACAGAATCGATCCGTTCAAATGGCTGGTGGTAAAGTGACGGTGTTAACAACAAAGCACAGACTAATACCAGAGGAAGCTGTAAGGTTATGCATGGAATAGATCCTCCTTTAGTGAAGTAGTCAGCTCCTGGTTATGACTTGCCAAAAATGGCACCAGAAAAATGAGAACTGGGAAGGAAGCAAGTGAAAGATTTGGGGACCTGACATTAGATGACCAGAAGATCGCTTCATTCACCTGCGCATTGATACAGTGAGTGCCTCTGATGAGGTGGCACAAGGAGAAATCACTTCAGGCCTCAGACCACGAGACTGGAAGACGTTAAGGAAGGCATCACAAGATGAGATTGACCCTGTAAACACAGACAGTCTAAGTAGCATGTTCCTAGTATTGTGCAAAAACAATTGTTAACCATGTAGTTATAAAGCCCTTCAGCCCCTCTTTAAAATCTTACATGGATTTGCACCATCAGCCACAATCAACATTCGTAAGGAACTGAGGCTCACATCCCGTTGATCTCTCTGTGCTAAAAGTGACCAGTGCATGTCTCTAGACTTCACTAATGCAACACGAGCTGCAGATAAAGACAAAAGAAAAAAGACATAATTCAAATAATCATTCATTTATCAAATGCAATATTTAAAAACACAGCCTGTACAGATATGATATTTGTACTTGCATAACTTTTGGTATATATCAAGCAATAGGAGGCAACAACATAACTGATTGTTATAGAGAATAGAATGTCTGCTATATTTTATATTCCTGCCCTTTGCATATGAATTCCAATATTTTCTTTTCTCCAGAAACATATGCACCAATAATTGTTAACCTCCTTGGAGGTCTGATTATTCTGTATTTTTGAATGTCAAAGAAGTACATTGTTTTGCAAAGTATAAAAATGTCATGGTCTGGGAAAATTCGTACCGACAGTCTGCAGTCTGAACGCACCATTGCAGGGTTATGCTCCTAGCATGGAGATTTAACCGCGAGCCATACTCCGCAATACCACTAGGAAGTTATTTCATGTAAACCAAATGATTCAGCTATGGTTAGTGGTCATTTAAAAATGGGATCACAATCAAATATCTGTATTTTTTAAAAATTACTTATTTTAGTTGCAGTCAAAACAATCTGTTTAGAATTTCAATTGCTTTAACACAAACTAAACTGTATATATTAAACACCGCATGACCAAAATATCAAAGAACACAGTGGAGTGTAAATGGCAATTGACTTTCAGGTAAAGCATAACTTTGACCCATCCGCAATATGCAACTTATACACTACAAAAATTTGCAACAGAATTTTCAGGTCATTAACTACTATACATAGCATTTGTGCATTATACGAGACATTTTTCAGTAACAAAATTCATTATACAAGGAAACCGATTATGAATATCATTGTATAAGTGATTAGAAAGCAGCTATAGAGCTGGGTAACTATTAAAGTAGATATCCAACAAGAACTCTACATAAGAAAGGTGTATAGGAGTGTAAATGGGTTTGTCTCTTTCAGGCTATCGTCTATACTGACTTCTGACCACCAGAGGTCTCTCTACCTGCACCTACGCCAATCAGCCGTTTGCAGTCTCCGAGTAACAGAGGCTATAAAACACTCAGATGCAGCCGCAGCCTCAGTACCCCACTGCTGTCAATATTTTGTGCTACAAGGGTGAACAGCAACAAGCACAGTAATTCGGCTGCCTAGAAGGGGAGCTGTAAAAAAAAATAGGTGATCAGGAAGGAGCTTCCCCCCTACTTGATTACAATTGCATACAGAGAGGAAGTATGGTCCAGTTAATGCTGTGAAGATGTTAAATCACTTTGGGAAAAAAATATTTGAGTTAATGATAGATCTGTGGTTTAATACGATAGTAGCTACCCATATATGGCAATTTCTCTCTCTAATAAGTAGAAAATCACTTGGATTTGACTGGAGAGTGCTGAAAATCAAGTCCCTGCATGAACACGATTACCAATGCCACAATGTTAACTGTCTTCACCCAGGTGAACAGTACTAATGAACAGGATTGATAGCAATCCAGACATTTTAATGCCACAAAGTGTAAATGAAAGGCAAAACTTGGTAACCAGGAAAGAAAGATTAACAAGTTGTT
>JAEOBE010585397.1:0-11021 GCA_022657655.1 Phrynoglossus myanhessei | reverse complement strand
TGTTTTGAATTTCCAAATTCGGGCTCCCATAGACTCCAATGTTAAAGTTCGGAATTCGGTTTTCGGGTCCCAAACTTTTCCAAAATTCGTGAGTTTGAGCTCGAACCGAATGGGGGGGTTGTTGGCCCATCACTAATTAAAAGTAACACAGTCATTAATTATTTTTACTACCCTCATACAGTATGTGATGTTTTACATAAAGCCATTTGAACAATTTTCCATACATAGTTTATGCTTGGTGATTATTATTTTTCATACCACTGGGTGGTGTGGAAAAGAATTGATGAAGACTAAATATCTTAAATTTTACATTGCTTCATTATAGGGTGCAATAATATTGTCCAAAAATTATGAAATCATGGTGGATGGTCAGATTAGGCAGCTGCCTTTTATTTCAGGTGAGTGCTACTATTGGGCTTATTTAGCCAAACCCTACCTTTGCATGTAGTCAGCAGTAAAGGCCTAAAGAATAATTCTATCCTGTCCCTTTTTATCCAAAATGGAAGCGTTAAATTTGGGCAAAGTGTTTTTTAATTAGAGGTACACTTTTTGTATGTGCTTTTTACATAGATATATCATTATGACAGACTTGCCTGAGTACTAATTGATGTACTGACACATTTCTAAACAAGACAGCAGGTTTAGGTGCAGGATTCTGCTGTATTTTGCACACAAAATTAAAAATAAATTCTGGCAATGGCTTTTATAATTACTGACAAGTACACTCTGTGTTCTTACAGATGACGTATTCGTGATAAGACAGTCTTCCACAACCACCATCCTGTACACAATATTTGGTCTGGAGATCGTGGTGCAGAGAATTCCTGTTTTCAGCGCTTATATTAAAGTGAACAGAGGGTTCTTTGGAAACACCAAAGGTAATAAACTTGGGGGAAATTAGATTGTCTTGGATGCCATCTCATATCACAGTACACCCACTAACACTCTCCACCCTGGCAGAACCATAATTAGTACAAACCGCACAGAGTAGGAGGTGGCAGCACTAACAAGTAAAGCAATATTCTACATCAACTAAGGTGTTAAAAGTTTTGTTTTGTTACATTTCAGAATTAAGGTGAGAATATTGGGATAAGTTGTTAAGTTTTGGGGTAGAGGGTGTTAGATAAGTGACAGACATTAAAAGTTCAGGACTGGTTTAATGGATTAAATGATGAACAGGTGATTGAAAGCTAAGAATTTGGGTTGGTATGGGAATTTATGGCACTCATGGAAACTTTGACCACTGTCACTAAGGCTGAGTATAGACCTTGCAATTAACTTCGTTCAGCAAAAGCTGAACAAAGCTAATGGAGTTGGGTTCCTGGCAAAGACACTTCAAGCGGCAGCCACTGTCAAAATACCGGCGGGGACCGCACACCCTATTGGCTGCGCGGTCCCTTTGACCGAAGTTGTAAGTGCTGTTCCTTCGACCGCGGGTGCTGCTAACGGTATAACTATTGTACCAACCCTGACGATGGATCAGGGTTGGTACAATAATTGTAGCGTCTATACCCAGCTCTATTCAGTGATGAAAACTAACAATAGTATGCTTTTAATGTCCAGAATATACAATATTTGAAAATTATGTTTAGTTACGTGTTTGTTCACCACGACTCAAATAACAACTGCTTTTTCACATTAACGGCAGGGTTGTGCGGTAACTTTAACAGTGAAACCCAGGATGACTTCATGTCCAGCTCCGGAATTATAGAAGGGACAGTGACAGTATTTGCAGACTCTTGGAGAGCAGCTGCCAACTGCAAAGCTGCCCAAAATATGGACGTTAACCCTTGTTCTATGAGTATATCCAATGGTAAGTGTAAACACAGTTCAGTGCCGCAGTACATTGATAGTTTGATGTCAGATTAATAGTGCTAAGAAGTGAAAAGTCTGAGAATACATGAACAAAATAAAGGAGAAAACTAGAAATACAAACCACAAGAAGGCCCAAGCAGTACTGTCTGAACACGGAAATGTATAAAATGGCTGTAAAAATCTCTCAATTGATTAAGCAAAGCAAAGGGAAAGAGGAAACATTATCTGTCTACAGAATGAAATGTACACTGCATAGGTTGCAGTAGATAGCTGGCCCATTTTCTTTTTCTTGATGTACAGCTTTTGTTCACCTCCATTTATATCAGAATTAGCAGAATCTCACTGAATACCGCATGTTATTAGAAAAAATTGATTGTAGTCATGTTAAAACATATTGCATTTCAAGCTAACTCTAATTCATTTATTCATGCTGTTAGAACTGTTTGCCCAGACACACTGTACAGCTTTGGTGAACAAGGGAACTCCATTTGATGCATGTCATTCATTGGTGGATCCAGAGCCCTACTACAAGGTGAGAGAATGAACTGTGTTATCTACATTCCAGTTGGGCAATTCATATCCCTGAAACCCCTCTTAGGTATTTATTATGTACATGTAGGGTCATAGTGTATGTGAGGTGAAGGGGGCAAACATTACCATTCACTACACCTCCTGGGCCTACACCATTTTTCACAAGACCTGGAGCTTCTCGACAAAATAGTCATCCAGTGCCCACATGGCTAAATTCTGCAGCACTCAAAGTGCTCTTTGAGCGAAAGTGCCAAAGACTCTTTATGAACTTTATGCATCTCTCTTCAGAGTCAGACCAGCTTTCAAACACCTGTCCAACTGTGCATTTGAGGAAGCATCTGTCATCTAGGAGTCACTACATTCTGACTTCTCACACATAGCATTGTTTTCCAATCTTCTTGCAGCCACTTTTACAGTGCTGTATACGGATTCTGTACATTATGTCCATAAAATGTGCATTGTGGTGGATTGGTATCCCATTCAAAATCAATAAGCACCCTTCAAATAATGCACATTAATAATATATGAATGGTGACTCAACAAAACACAACAGCCTGAATGTGCCTTTACTAAAATCTCCTGAAACACAGAATATGTCACTTTTGGTGTCCCAAGGAATAGAGAATCCTCATGTAAACACAGTCCTAGGGCTGATTTCCACCAAGATCGCATACTTCAGTGAGTCCATTGATCACATGGTCTAGATAACCAATCTCTCCACTAGGTTGCACTATGATACACTCTATATGTATTAGCTGCTGTAAACCTAAAACAAGGTTCTCAAAATCATATACAATAATTACAACACTACTAACCAATCAACAAACTAAATAGAAAGTTTCTATATCTTTACATAAATACATAAAATATTAACCTTAAGATAAATATAAAGATATATAAGTTATAAATGTGTGTAAATCAAAGTCCAAAATTTCATTCCAAAGATAATCAAATACCGTGAATCCAAAAATGTCCACACAGCTCTGTGTTGCCACACTCTTGAACATATCCACCATGCTCTTCTCACCACCAAACTCTTGGAATCGTACTCAACACAATTTGTGTGACCTCAGTCTTTAAACTTTGGTTTGATGTTCCTCTTTCCTCCAAATATCGGGTATCTTTCTGCACTCATCACCCTTTTCCTAGATTAAAATTAGATTTCCTCCAATCAAACATCACAATGCCATATGCTTTCCACAACATGTAATGGTGGCACTGATTACCTTATAAACTTATGAATGTATCATTACTTGTGTTTTGCATAACAGAGATGTGTCTATGAAGCGTGTAATTATCAAGAGACAATAAACTTCATCTGTTCTTCATTTGGCTCTTATGCTCGGGCCTGTGCAGCAAAGGGAGTTCAGGTGAAGCACTGGAGAACTGCCACCAACTGCAGTGAGTAAAAAATGCCATACACAGTTTGAATTTCATACCAAACAAAAATGACACTCTGTCAAAATCCATAGAAATTCTTTAATGCGCAAAATTTCTGAATAAAATCTATACTAGACTTAAATTTTTAGACTTAGACCCAGCATAAAATTTTTTGAACTTAGACTACCATCCTGTCCAATATAGTGCAGTGGAATATGATGAAAAATAAACATTTTCATTTGTAATACTGTTCAGTTTTTCTTTCATGCAGTACTATACAGTCTTGGGGTGTAACCACTCTCACGAAAGGCAACTCTGTAGATTGCAGTATCCCTACCTGCTTTGTGTATTCTCATAAGACCATGAATGGGCATCACCATAGTGATGAGTTCTTCCCTGGGCTTTCTACTTTCTGTAAGCCTATCTAGCTAACTCCCACCCATGCCCTTATGTCTGAAGAAGACTTTCTTCTTCAATGCAACATTATACTAAATTCTACTAAATGCATACTTCTATTGAAAGGCTCTTCAATATTCACCCTTCATGGGAAATAGCGAACCTTATTAAACATAATTTATATTTGTTAAATTAGTGGTATTTAAAAACAAATTTATTTTTTAATTAATAGACGACTAAAGGTCCTTTTCTCCCAGAATTTATTGAGACATTGCTAAGAGTTTCGACAATAAAGGTGGCCATATACTTAGATACCTCCTTAGTTCAGCCTGTCAGAAAGTATGACAGATTGTCCAATCAATGCTACTAGCACTGATTGGGGAATCTCCCATTGCTTTCTTTTGTATTTTGCCAGAAGCCACTGCCCGCTGTCAGAATACTGCAATCAGAGCTACTCAGATGATTGACTACTGGCTCTGTTTCAGCAAAGATTTTCCAAATGCCGCTTTCAATCAGCTGATGGAGGGAAGCTGACCGCAAAGGTGCCAAACAGCGCTACACACTGCTTGAATATTGGACAGTTTTTCATGAACCAGCCAAAATTCAAGCAGAGTATGGCCAACTTAAGAAAACAAAAGTTTAACCTTCTCTATTTGCTATGCACCTAGATGTAAAGCAAAGGCTCTTTTACAGTGTCGATATGGCAAATTAACAAATGCTAGTTTCGAGCGCAAGGTCCTGCAAGCAGCAGTGTGATCCTGTCGAAATCCCTTGGTATTCACCTTCTTTTGTCCCTCATCGTTTGTGACTGTTTTAGGGGTCCCATTAGTCAGAAAATGATCCCTGTGTCCACCAACGAACTCTCAGAGAAAGGGGAATTGTTTTGTACTGACCAAAAAATTATTTTCTTGAGCAGGAAATTAGGCAACACAGCTCCCCTTCCTTATGCTGTTATCTATTTAAGTGTTTTTCCTGTTACCACAGTTATATTTATTCTGAGGAAGGTTACCTTTTATTACTACAGTTTGCTTATTGCTTGCTACTCCTGAGCTTGTGCAGTACATTCCCTACATGCCCTGCAACCATTAAGGGCTAAGCCCTTGCCTTCTCAAGTGTCTAGCCTCATAACAACAACACCTATGCCCAAGAGTCAAGGTTCCTGCGATCCCCAATGAACTACTAGTGAACAGGATTTTACAGTATGCACAAAAAACAAAATTTATTTGATTGTATCTGCTTGGAGTCATACTTTGAACTTATCTAGATGACTTGGTAAGATAAAGCTTATAGGCCTCAAAGATGAAGACATTTACCGAAAAGTTTATTTTTATATGGCAAAAAATACATATATCATTTGGAATCTTATTTTAACTCAATAGCGTTCAAAAGATCACTCTTTTACCCAGCCATAGATATTCAGAACCCAGCTTTCATACACACCGAATGAAAAACATATCAGTTTATCAGTTTCACAGTTTATGTATGATTTAAATCTGACTCAAAGTCTGAAAAATGTGTGACTTATAAGGTGCCTAAAAACCTGGCAATCCACTGATATATTTCTTGATAAACCAAGGAGACATCTTATACACAAAGCATCTGTGCCATCTAGTGTTTAAACAGAAATGTTATCCATACAATAGTAATATGTGACTTTAAAAGAGAAGTATGGCCAAAGGTTTTTTGCCTGTACTTCTCTTATGGGTCAGAGGAGTACATTTACTAATGTACTCCTGTGACCCAAACCTCAGCAAATAGTGGGCTATTGCTCGCTATATGCTAACAATGCAGAGCTGCCCTGCAACTGGTGTCCTGCTGAAATAGGGCAAGTACAAGTGGATGACTCCTTACCAGGACCCTTTTAACTTACTAGAAGGGTGCAGGGACAATGAGCGGATGGCGCCTCTGGAAATCCTGAATGCAAAAATAGAATCAACACTGTTGCCTGATCACAGGGAACCCTGTGCGGCCCCGAAACATTGCCACACTTTGATGAAGACATGAATCAATAAATGTATACATTCACTAAGAAACCTTGGAGTGCGGACAACCCCTTCTATTTCTGCTGAAATAGGGCATCTCATAGATATCAGTAACTGCGTCACTTGCTGTCACTTTCCAGCAATTCATTTGTACAAGTTACGATTACTGCACATGTGCACCTGACTGTATAACAGAGGATCCATAAGAATACTTGTCAAGTTGTTGAACTGTATGACAACTCAATGAGTAGTCTTACGTATTTTCAATTATACAATTGTGTGCGCAGTATTGGAAACTCATTGGAAAGGCACAGGAAGTGAAATAGTTGCCAATCTCAACAAATTGCAGAATTTCAATAGAACACTAGGAAAGATGCCAACAATATTTTGGGACTCCACCTTATTGCCTGATTACCCACCTGCTCTCCTCTCCATCCCTCCAGTGAATGCTACAGGAATGAAGGAGGAATCCCTGCAGGGAGTGGTGCCTGAAAGTCACCACTCTCTGCAGGGAGCAGATCCAGAAATAGGTGATCAGTAGTATGTGATTCCACCAGAGTTTCACAGGTCAGCACTAATTATGGGGAAGAGTTGATTCTTTCTGCATGCAGTCTGAGTTAAAGATAAAACCTATATTTTTTTTTAACTATACCATTTTATTTTTTAATAAACTGGGGAGAGGAGAATTTAATTGTGGACAACTGCAGACCAACCAAACAAATATCATGCAACTACATTGATTAAATTATCAATACTTCACCAACTCACAATTGGGCACCATTCCTAGTTAATTACATGTATTTAGAAACCTATAATTGGTTTTTAATGGAACCTAAATTGAGTAGGCGGATTATAAGGTTAAAAAAAAAAAAATCTTATTATTGATAAAATATTACAAAAAACATCCACAAATAAAAAGAAAATTGTGGATGTTTTTTGTAATTTTTTTAGCACTAATAATATTATGGTTTTTTATCTTATGATCCACCTACTCAATTTTTGTCCCATTAAAAAACAATTGGAGTCTTCCAAATTCCTTTTTTTTTTACTCATTATTTTACAATTGGAGTACAAATGACACTGGTTTAGCAAATAATTATGTTTTCTGAAAACCGAGCAAATCAATAACTTTTTCCTTTTAGATTTTCTTGGGTTGATTTATTAAAAACAAATAAGTCATTCCTTTTACAAGGGAATTTGCACTTTTCAGGGGAAGTTTCCTCTTAGTTTGGTGAACAAGGTGAGACTCTGCTGACTTCTATCATTGAACTATGTAAAAGCAAATATAGGTTGTCTTTCTTTTATTTTCCTTGCACAGCATTGGGTATTCTTTACTAAGTAAATTTTCACAACATTCACCAGGGTAACAGAAACTTGAAAAATGCAAATTCCCTTGCAAAGCAAACACCCTATTTGCCAGTAGTAAATCAATCTCTCTATCGCTACAGGCAAAAGGCATGGGGGGGACAAATACCTGTTACCATTCTAATTATTCAACTGCATAGTTGTTGTTTGAGCTTGAGTCCCTGAGCTCTGTAAACAGATTTCTTTTTAGCACATAGTTATTATTCGCCTCTATATATTATGCTATGTGTTATACTTTCCGTATTCTGCTTTTTTTTTTTACCTTAAAATAAAAAGAAGAAAATATAAGATTTTAAGTTTTTTTAATTTTATTTTTAAATAATTTTTTTATATCTTTTTCTGCAGCTATTGCTTGCAGTGGTAACCAGACATACAGTGATGACACCACCTCATGTGGACGGACCTGCCTGTCTCTCTCTAATGTACAGCTGGAGTGTTACCCAAATGACATCCCAATTGAAGGATGCAACTGTCCTTTGGGATTTTATTTAGATGATAAGCACAAATGTGTCCCAAAAGCACAATGTCCCTGCTATGTGAATGAGAACACCATCGTCAAGCCTAACCAGCAGACAGTCATCAATGGACTTACTTGGTGAGTGATATCAAGACGTCATCATTGCAAATACAGGTCAAGGGAAGATGGCTTTGACCGGGTACCTGAAATTAGGAAAGTGAAAATCCCTTATAATGGAGATCAGCGCTTGTCAGACTTATACAGAGAATAGAATAGACATGACTACTTTTAAAAACTATTGTTGCATCGCTGGAGCCCATCAAGGGAGCCATCTTTTAGCCTAGAGGCCTTGGCTTACTACATCCTAATTTAGAGAAAAATGCAAAAACAGAAAATGGTAAAGTAGGTCAGTCATGCATTCAGTGATGTATTTGAGACATTTGGGACAGCAATGGTCTAAATATGAACCTGTCAGATGACAACAACATTGGGTGTGCAAGGAGGAAAGCTTAAAAAAGGATGGACATATGTATAGCATCCATTTGTGTATAATTAATGAACTATAGAAGTGGAAGAATTATAAAAGTGGAATACACACTATATTACTAAAATAATAATTTAAACCATAACAGCGTTAGTAAGTGTAAAATAATCACAATGAAAAATGCTATTAAATCAATGTGCAAAACCAACGAATATGTTTTACAGTATAAATGTGCAAATCAGCAAAATAAATCAAACAAAGTATCTAAAGCAAGTCTGTTATAAATAAAAATTCATATAAATCCAATAGTGTTCTTCTGAAGCTCCTTCTTAAACTAAATTTGTATTCGTGCTCTTCCAAAATCCAGTTTGTGCGCATCTCCCTCTTCACCCAAGTAAGGGAACACATCAGAACATTATGACCTGAGCATAAACTTTGGTCATACATGCTTGTATATACTCTCCACCCCTTCATGCAAAACTGAAAAACGGTTCATCCTCTCCTGGACCCACAACAAAAATCAGTATTAAATCCAGTTTCCAGTAAGGATTTTTCCAATGTAAGCTCCAGTATCCTTTTCAAGTTTAACCCATTCACTTTGGTATGCCTTAATATCATACAACCGTCTCTCCACCACAGGATTCTTAAAATGCAGGTTGCATTCCCCATACGAGGTGGAAGTACCTTGTATGGTGAAAATGACCTGTATTTGAAGAATGGCACAGTGAGGATACGGTTATATAAGGCTGAGGCCTTCCCGAAGTGAGGGGGTTAAACTTTAAAAAGACGTTTTGACTATGGCGAAAACACATAAATGGAGATAGGAATCATAGGCACTTACAGCAGAACCTTTGTTATTATGGCAAGATCTGGGATGGGTTCAGATTTACCCAGGGATACCACATAGCAGTCAAGACATGGCAGGGTAATACACCAAATACCCAAAAAGCTGACTAAAAAATTGGTAGCATCTACATTGTACATGAATCTTTAGCTGCCATTCTAAAGTCAAAGCATTCTTTGCACTGATATTGATAAACTGTATTTATTTTTCAGCTACTGCATCAGAGGAAGACTTAACTGCATTGGAAGATCACTGGACTTTGCAGGTATTGATTTCCTATACCTTAATAATAGTGTTGTCAAGTTGTTGTGAAAAAATTTCACATCACATCTAATTATCTTTATCTTATCAAGAAACCTGTGAGGCCCCAAAAGTCATGAAAACTTGTGGATCCTTGTCTGATAAATATGGAGCAGCTTGTGCCCCGACGTGTCAGCTTCTGGCTACTGGCATCCGTTGTGTAAGCTTCATTCAGTTGGTTTTAAGTATTTCTTTCTTTGTAAAAATACATTGTAAAAATGAATTGAATTTTGAAATCACTGACTTTATTGTTTAAAAGTTACTGTAACAACAGATAGGAGTTTTGCTATTGAGCTTTGTTTTTGTTGGACTTTCAGCTTGAGATTTCCATATAGGATAATCCAATAATGAGTTTGGATAAAGTATTAGTGCAGCATGACCGGTGTGTCTTTTTTTTTATTTTTTATAAAGTATGACTGTACTTCTGTACACTGTTTCCTACATACGATCTGAGTTGTGTCAGGTTTGCTGGTGCATGTTCACATTTTTTTTTGGGGGGGGGTAAACTTGAAAAATACTGTAAGGTAACTTACAAAATGTTAAGTTTAGAACTTAACATAACTATACAATATGCACAATTGGAGTGCTAAATAATGATTTAGGCATGACAATACTAATTCTTCCCCACCAATCAATTTCAAATTTTTAAGCAGGCTTGGCCATGAGGCATGCCTTATATTCAAATGTTCCCCCGTTATTCTGATAATGATTCAGAGAAGGATTGGGAGAAAGAGCTTGTTTGGAGGAAGAAAGGTTCACTAGTGGGGCCATTTCTGACCCTTGGAGTGCTCCAGGCTAGACACTTACTCATCGTCCCTCTCCCCAGTAAGCTATTTTCAGTGATAATTATGCCATTGCCAACAACAGTATAGCTTAGTGCAGCATTAAAAGTCTGCGAAGCCAATTATATTGAACATTTTCAACTTTTTAGTCCTCTTTTAAAATTTCATTTACATAGGGTATCGTAGCTCTAATGTCTATCCATACCTTCCCCTACATTGCCTGTCTTCCCATATACCTGTAGCATATACCATACCCCACCCTTGGTCTGTATGAAATTGTTTGTATGGATGAAAGAGAAATATTTATTAAGCAGCAGTAGATTGCATGTGAAATGTATGTACTGTATGTTAACCACTGTGTCAACTCACTGCATTATGTAGACCGTCACCATTCAACCCTGACCATGAATCTGCATTATATTTACAGCTTGTGCTTCAGGCTTCTTTCCATGCAAGAACAACTGTGAATGAATAACAGAAAAAATTCTGGTCTATGAGCAGTGTTAGGCTCCATTCACACCAATGCGAAATTCGCAGCATTTTTAGCATATAAAAAATTGCTGCCAATGTTGCATCACCATTGCCAATGTTAGGCAATGGCAATGTTCACACCGCCATTATTACCTTGCCAATGTTAGGCAATGGCAATGTTCACACCGCCATGATTACCATTGCCAATGTTAGG
>JAEOBE010584349.1:0-12110 GCA_022657655.1 Phrynoglossus myanhessei | reverse complement strand
AAAAAAAAAAAACAGCGGCATGAACCACTGGGAAACAAGAGTTACACATAACGCTGATATCACGATGTGTGCAGTGTGAACGGGCCTAAAGGTATGTACCTCAAAACCTAAAACAAAAAAAACTGCACCAAATAAAATAATAAATCACCACAAAATCTACTTTTAAAAGTTCATGAATGTATGTGCAAAGTACAAAATTGTGCAAAATAAATTATATTCCTCCTCAGTAAACCAAGTGCTAAAAATTCAAAAAGTATGTAATAAATATATATCTCTATGTATCCAGAGTGCATACAGGTTTCACCAGTCAAATAATATTCATACACTGTAACACATTCTATAAAATGCTCATTGTAAAAAAAGTAACATTTGTGCACAATATTGTCCATCAAGTGCTTCCTGTGGACACAGATCACTTTATAATATAAATGTGCCACCAAACTTTACTGTGCATTTTCGCCAGAAGGTGGTTAAACACTTTGTGGTACACTTAGAAAATTTCAAACAAATGTACATCAAGTTCTTATCATTATTCTTATATAAGCCAAAACAACATTTGTTGCACTCACCAGCCAAAAAAGACCACTGCTTAAAAATGATCAGACAGCAAATTCCTTTCTGAATTTCCTCCATTATCACCTTTCCCTTTATGGCTCATGAAAAACATATAAAACCTCATAGTGAAGTATTTTAAAAAAAAACAAGCTTTATTAAAAGATCATAATAACATATAAAATTAAGTGCATATAGTGCACCAACTTCAAGTGTTTACAAGACACAATCCACATCTCCTTTTGAATAGCCGAAGAGGAAAGATGAAGGATAAAGGAGGAACGAATTGTGTGTTGCAAAGACTTGATATTGGTGCACTATATGCACCCAATTTTGTAACTTTTCATGATCCTTTAATAAAGCTTGGGTTTTTAAAAATACTGCACTGTGAGGTATTATATACAGTGTTTGTTAAAAAGGGAAAAGTGGTATCAGAAGAAATCCAGACAGAGCGCTAAGAAATCAGAGTCCTTATATCAAACACACTGTTTGACCATTTTTTAAAAAAAAATCCCCTTTATTTAGAATTTTCAGATAGGTCAATGTAGCCACTGAGCAGGAACAAGTTAAAGACTAGTCAAGCAGGTTTCCAGAAAAAAGTGTAGTGATCCTAATTTTCTATTGCTTCCAGTTTTTCCAACAGCATTATATTATGAAGATAAAGAAAAACATCTGAAGGAGATGGTGAGGAAGTGTGAATCCAGTGGGATGAAATAATTTTCTTTGCTGCAAGGAAGGCCAAATGTTCAAATCGAGAGAGCGGAGGAGAACAGAAGGTAGAAGATATGAGAGGTGAAATATGGTGAAGAGCTACAGAGATTGAGGGAGACCTTTTGACTGAGCCAAAAACAAAAATATAATAGGACATGTCCACAGAAAATTATCCAAATCAGGGAATGGGATATGACATTTTTGGCAAGCATTCAAGTACTTGAGGTTTGGAGGGAGATTGAAGCCCAATGAATATTCTTAAACTGCATCTCTCTGTTCATTAGACATTGCCTGCACAATAGAGAGCCATGCTTTCTCTATTCTAGACAGGAGTCTACTGTAGAGTAGAGAAGGATACAAGGATACACCGAACCTTCAGTGTAGTCCTGGCAGACTGCCTTAAATTTCTCCCTTTTGTTGCGCTGCATTTTTGCAGCGTATGCTATAATTTTAGTGTATTTTGACAATCTCTGTAAATAATGTCATAGTACCAAGGAATTGCTCTCTCTAATGCGATTCTCATGCATTACAATCTCATGTTTGGTCTGTTGTAGTTGGTTCCTGAATTCTTCTATGACCAATAGCATATAACTTAAAGAATTTTGTGTGCTTATCTCACATCATCGGTCACAGAAGTCCTTACTATGGCACCCAATCGTTTGCTAGTTTTTGATCCAAAGGCCCTTAGGGATTTTCTTCGATAATATTCAGACAGGGTGAGGCCGTGTAATTCTCGGTCCACCTTGCGCCTGTGTAATTCTTCTTCTACAAAGGCTGCTGTGGATGGATGAGTGCCTTACTGCACACACGCAGGCGGGCCTCCAGGCTCCCTTCTCGGCCACGCTACGTCGCCATGGTTACCAACGGCGCCGGCAGCCCATTATTTTGAGCGGGCCTTTTGAAAGGGAAAGGTCACTTGTGAAATGGGAGAAATCACCTGGAGGTAGCATTTTCCACCACTCCACTTGTTACCTGTACAAGACAAACCACAGTCACACACTCCCAGACCTTTTGAAACTGAAATTGATTTCCTGTTATTGGGTTTTTAATTTGGTAACCTGAGGAGTGTTTTTGGCTACAAGGGGTAGGGGTATCTATTACATGTCTGTATATATATATGTGTGGTATTGCAGCTTATTTGTAGATGTCACGTTTACCCTGATGTAGGAATGTGTTGTTCCGAAACGTTGGATTTCTGTGTGATGGCACAATAAAGGATTCACTTTACTAATTAAGAATCGTGTGTTTGTTGGTGACCTGCACTTTCTGGATTTCATCACGGCGCCATCCTTGACTACACTACAGCACCACGATTGGAGTTACAGTAAGCTGTAAGGTGTGCGGTGGACTCTTTTCTCTTTATCAGGAATCAATAAGGCTTCTAGACAATACAAAATAGATCAAAATAGAAGAAGATCTGCAAATTAACAAATAGCACACAAGAACCCAATATTTAACCTTAACCAGTTTGCTGATCAACCATCAAAAAGCAGCTTCAATAATACAGTGACAGCGTACAGTATTTTGCCATTAGTTGCTGTATTATTGTCGCTATCAACTTCAACCAGCCATTATTAGCATAGGTGTGTAGTAACCATGTAGATTCTTGTATCTATATCATTGTTTGTAGATGATACAACATTTTTCTATGTTTTTTCAATAAATCGAAAGTAGAAAATATTGATTTTTTTTTAGCCTTCTTTCATTTATATAGCACAAAATTTAAAGGAAAAACCCAGTGGTGATCAAATACCACACAAGAAAGCTTTATTTGTGGTAAAGAATAATAAAAATGTTATTTACATACGGTGTTGCATGGAACCAGCTACAGTATCACATTGCTGAATAGGGAAAAAATGGCCTGGTTAAGAAGAGAGAAATCTCTTGGGGTTGATGTGGTTAATACTGTATTCATGTAACAGAGCTAATTCATATAATCACCAGAAATCAATAATACACTCTTCCTGTTTACCTTAGTGGTAAACTTTTTTAAGTGTTGGACCATTCTAGCATGGTTTAATGGACCATTAACCGATGACATATATAAAAATAGGGAGAAAAACCCTCAAAAATAACAAATCAGCATTAAGCCAAATATGTGCAAAGAAATGACTAATGCAATATGTTGCTACAGCCTAAGTAATGATTTTGAACTGACATTGCAGGATGTCAAGTGCATTCATTCCTGAGGAATAGCGAGCACACACTATATAGTATTGGACCATAATCATAAATGGCTTGTTGAAGTAACAACATAAAAAGGAAAGCATCAATTGGAGCTGGCTGGTACAATGTATTGTGATATTCATCGGTTGCTTGTCAAAGCTTAATGCCTCTTGTTAAATTGTAACATAGAAAACCGGAAGCAAAATCTGCAGCGGGCATTTTACTTTCTGTAAATATGAACAGAGCTTCCATTAGCAAAATGTGACTGAGTGATTTTAAGTGGTTTTTAGTGATAGTGAAGTGAAGAAACACTGTTTCAGTCTCAGATCTTAAAACACTCTCAGCTAAAAAGTTGTTTTAAACTTGAAACGTGTTTCATGCAGAACCAGTTCCTTTAAAGGCTTATTGCGTTAAGTAAAATTGTACCAGTTCAGAAAGAAATGCATTTATTCTAAGCTCTTTGAATATAGCGAGTCCATCTAGTAGTTGTGCTTTACATTCATCTTGACAATGAATCGATTTAAAGTCCTTTTATAAACTGAACATCTGACATACAGAGGAACTGTTCTTACTGATATATTCCAAAAATGTAAGCTGCAAAACATGAACCGAGGTGATCACATACAAAACAATCTACCATTCACACCAAATATGTTACGGCTGTGTTGCCATTGTTTCAAGCGGAGATCCAATTCAAGACAATGCAATGGACACCGTTCACACCACAACAGTGCAGTGGGAATGGCATGCCCTGGGTACAGCATGTTTTACTTTTTTCAGTGCAGCGGGACGTGACAGAAGAAGTGCCTTGCTCCTTGATGTGCCCGTAGAAATGAATGAAATGACACTTGTGACATTTTGATAAAGTTCTAAAGAAAAAAGTACAGAGTGAGATATATAGGGATTGCTGCGTCAGTACTGTGCCCAGTTATGCACACCAGCTGCTGTACGTTTGGCACAGCAGCTGGTGTGAATGGGCCATAAAGGTTAAAAAGGTTTAATAGTTTCAAACCAGCAGATTCATATTGAGAAATAAAAGATGCATGCCAATTATTAGTCTAAGGCTGGGTACACACATTACAATTACCTTCGTTCAGCAAAAGCATTGAGTTCCCTGCACAGACACTTCAAGCATCAGTGCTATTTTATTATGATGGTGGACGGCGGACGTTGTCATAATATCGGCGAGGACCATGCAGCCTATTGGCTGAGCGGTCACTTTGAGAAGAATAGAATGGACGGTTGAAGGAACGCCCATTCAGTAGCAGCCGTCAGTGCTACCAACGGTACAATTATTGTACCAATCCTATCAATCGATCAGGATTGGTACAATAATTGTAGCGTCTATAACCAGCTTTAGTCTGAAAATTAAATATATGTAAACTAAACCATTACAATCTCATACAAGCTTCTACATGTGAATATCATTTGAAAACAATTTAAAATAATAACTAATGATCCTGCTATCAAGGTGCATTTTGCAGGCATTTCCATTTATAGAGTGACAGAGCTCTGGCCCTGTCTACCATTTTATCAACTGCATTTTCACCCAGTTACCTGTGTTTCTTATGGGCCAAAATAACATTGCAAGATGCAAGCAGATTTTATTTCAGCAGCCCCTGGAGTCAATTCACATTGACAGTAAGGCTGTGTTCCCACTGTCGCAAATCCAAATTTGTGTGAAAAATCGCGCAAATTTGGACAACTCCTTTGCCGCGATTCACTGCAGAAACACGGTTTTTATCATGTTTCTGAGCGAATCGGGCAAATTTGCAGCAAAATTTGCCCTGTTTCTCGCAAAACTATAGCAGGAGCAGCGAATGCGAAGGACACTGAATCGCCATGAATTTCACTGCAAATTTCAAAAAGGACAATTTGTGCCCTATTTACTTGTATGGAGTGCGAATTTCAGCCGTGAATTGCGCTTCAAAATTCACGCCAGTGGGAATAGGCTGTAAAGAGCTACAAAGTCTGAAGGAGATCAGAAGTGCTACTATGCAACAAAGGATGACAAAAGTAAAAACTGTCAATTGTTTATGATACAAAGTATTTAAAGAGATCCGGACCACCATTTAAGGAATATACAGGAGCCTGAATTTCCCTTGCAGGCTAAGCAACGTTAATGTACATCAGTCAGCTTGCAGGGTTTTTTTCATTGATTTTTGGAGAGTGAGTCTGCTCTCTCTAAGTTCTACAGATCTAAATATAATTTTTTTAACTGACATCTGCTCCTATTAATAGCTAATGTCAGTTAAAAATCCCATTGAGATCTGCAAAGTAAAAAATGCTACAGCTACATTAAACTACACTACTAACCCCTTAATCTCCCTCCTGATCACCTGTCACTCAGCATTGTCAATAGTATAGTGACAGCATGCAGTATTTTGTCGCTGGTCACTGTATTATGGTCACTAGTGATGTTAAATAGTGTTAGAGTCAGTCATTGTCCCTTCCAGTCAACATCATTTAGCGCCAGTGGCAACTATCACAATCACAGTGATGAGTTACTGGTCAGCACCATTACCAGTATAGTAATTCCATTATATGTACCATCATTTGTAGATGCTATAGCTATCAAACAAACATTTGCTATACATGTATTGGAATTTTTGTGTATCAAAGACATTTAGCAGAATACATTTTAGATATTGGATATTTTTTAACACAGAAAATATTGGGGGGTTGTTCTCATATATATAACAAAAAATAAAAAACCCAGTGCTGATCAAATACTTCCAAAAGAAAGCTCTATTTGTAGTAATTGCCAGATAAAGTAGATCAGAACTGAATAGCAGAAAAATTGCCAGGTCATGAAGGGGGTATAACCTTTTGGGCATCATGTGGTTAAAAAACTAAAGGTTATCTGCTTAGGGTTTACACTTACCTTAACCACCTTATTGTAATGCAAAAGCCAATCGCTGCAACTGCTGCAGTCAGTAGACACACCTGTATGTCCTGTTTGTTTACAATATCTGTGTGCACCTTGCATGTGCACAAGCCACTCCATCTCTTTTGCTAGACAGGGTTAGGATTAGGGTTGATTGGAGTAAATCTGTGAGACAAAATAGTGTGCGCTTCCTAATCCATTCAAAACTCTAAAACTCATATAAAACCAATAACGAAAGAATAATCATAAATTTGCGTTTAAAAGTGATGCACTGACTCATAAATTAAATAAATACATAGCCTTAAGTGTAAACAATTCAAAAAGTGTGCAATAAAACTTCCACCAGCAAAGGTGCAATAATGATGAATGTTCAAAAATGCATCTAAGTAAATTCATCTTAAAACTCCTGCTGGGATAAGAAAAATCGCCACAGTAGGAGTCCACTAATAACAGTCAATCAATAGGGATATTCAAAAGAAATCCAAATCTGAAATCTTCATCGCCAAATGACTCACCAGATCCCTAGACCACCAGAACAATGGTCTAATAGCGCTCAGTCCTGATTCATTCCGTTGTCATCACAGGGGATCAGGCGTTCCACGATCAGCCGCTCACACAGATGATCCGTTCCAGAGATGAGTGATGGAAGGAAACAAAATACACTCCCATAGTGTAATATTGTAACAACAAGGAAATTTATTAAAAAGTAACTACTACTCACAATGTCGGGTGCTTAAACATAGCACCGAATTAACAGCTCATACAATAACAGAGAAGAAGCCACAAAGCTTTCAGTATGCCTGTGCTTGACAAGCCGCTGGACGTATGATGTCACTGTCCACTTCCTACGCGTTTCGTCACCATAGGGCTTCTTAAGGGAATCTGTCTGCAGGCATATATGCTAATTCACATCTTTTACAGAAGAATGTGATGGTAAAAGGCCCATTTGGCGTCACTTATAAAAGCTTGTGGGGAGAGAAAACATATATAGTATCTATAAAAATAAGTAAACTTTTTTCATTGAAGTTTTCAAAGCACTGACAAATGGAACTATAAATGGAAGCATATGAGTGGTTGGAATGAGCAGTACATTCACAACACACAAAAAGTATTGAAATGGCTACTGAATAACACTTTGCTTTTAAAGTAACATGAGCATATCAAAATGTGTGTTTGTGAATATGTACATGTATATATATTTTACAATAATTTCCAATATTTTAAAGGAAATAAAAGATAACTGGTAAAAAGCACACTGGATTTGCTTCTACTCTTTAATGCATTCTGTATATGAATACAAGTGGATGAAAGCTCAGACAGAAAAATACTATTTTCAGCAAATACTTATTGTCAAAGGTTTATCTTCTGTTTGATGGTTATAAATATGGTCTTGCCCTTAATTCATGTCAGAAACTAAGGCTACTTGTTTACTTATATATTTGTGTTAATCATTGAGGCCAGTTTTTAAGAAATGAAATAATGTGCCTAGTCTTGGCAAATGAGAATCTTCAGTCACACTATGTCTCTCTACTTTGCATGTCCTTGTAAAAATAAATTCATGACATAATAACAATGTAAACAGTGACAAAGAATTGCCTTCCATTTACTAAATTCATAAAAAAATTGAGACTTCCAAGGCCAGCAGGCTTTACAGAAACTCTAATTGTTAATAGTCTTCCATCGGTTATCAGCGGTGCATTGATGGACACATCAATGAACACTGCTTTTAAATACTTGCCACCCTCAAAGTACTGAAGATATTGAAAATAACAGAAATAAACACATTTTTCCCTCCAATACTGATTTGTCTGATTTGCTTTTATGGTCTCGTTTTCAGCCTGAATCATACATCTCTCTTTTATCAAGTTAATCTATTTTATGAAGAGTCAGAAAATCATTTCCCCTACTGAGTTACCATATGCATCTTTTGCTTTTTTACCAGAACATATTTGAGTGAAGATGCAAAATAGATTTTATATTTGAGCTTTAACCACCATAATCCTAACAGTTTAATTTTCCTCCTTTGTAATGTTAGGAGGGCCTATAACCTGACTGTCCTGTGCTAGATGATGTTTTTGTCATATATCAAGTTGATTTGAACAATCTCCTTCCTAACAGAGAGTAAAGGGTTATCAGGACAATTACAGCATTGCCCAATCTCTGAAAGGGTGGTGTAACAGACCAGGAGAGTGGATGGGTCAGGCCATGAGAGAGGGCAATTCAGGCCAGGAGAGTGGGCAGGACAGACCAGGAGAGTGGGCTGTTCAGACCAGGAGAGCAGGAGTTTCAGACCAAGAGAGTAGATGGTTCAGGCTAGGAGAGTGTTAGATTCAGATCAGAAGAGTGAGCAGTTCAAACCAGGAGAGCAGGAGGCTCTGGCCCTAAGAGTGGGTTGTTCAAGCCAGGAGAATGGGCGGATCAGAGCAGCAGAGCAGGAGCTTCAGACCATGAGTTCTGGCAATTTAGATTAGGAGAGTAGACAGTTCAAGCTAGGAGTGTGGATGGTTCAGACCAGGAATGTGAGTAGATCAGACCAGGTGAGTGGGCAGTTGGGATCAGGGGAGTGGATGGTTGAGACCAGGAGAACAGGCGGTTCAGACCTGCAGAGTGGTGCGATTTAGACCAGGAAAGGGGGCAGCTCAGACAAATAGAGCAGTAGGTTCTGACCAGGACAGTGGACAGTTCAGGCCATAAGAGTAGGTGGTTCAGACCAGGAGAGCAGGAGGTTCAGATCATGAGTGCAAGGGATTCAGACTAGGAGAGTGGGTGGGTTAGACCAGAAGAGTGAGCAGATCAGACTTGGAGAGCAGGAGGTTCAGACCATGAGAGCAGGCAGTTCAGGCCAGGAGAGTGAGTGGTTCAGGCCAGGAGAGTAGGTGGTTCAGACCAGGAGAGCAGGAGGTTCAGACCATGAGAGCAGGCAATTCAGACCAGGAGAGTAGGAAGTTCAGAATAGGACAGTGGGCGATTCAGGCCACAAAAGTGGGCGGTTCAGACCAGGATAGTTGGTGGTTCAGACCTGGAGAGTGGATGGTTCAGGCCAGGAGAGTGGGAGGCTCAGATCAGGAAGGTGGACAGTTAAAACCAGGAAAGCAGGAGATTCTGTCCCGGAGAGTAGGTGGTTCAGACCACAAGAGTGGTGCAGGTTAAATCAGGAAAGTGGGTGGTTCAGACCAGGGGAGTGTGCAGCTCAGACCAGGAGAGCAGGAGGGTCTGACCAAGATAGTGGGCAGTTCAGACCTGGAGGCATGGGTGTTGGAGGCCAGCAGAGTAGGTGGTTCAAACCAGGAAAGTGGGTGGTTCAGACCAGGATAGTGGGTGGTTCAGACATGGGGAGTGGATGGTTCAGGCCAGAAGAGTGGGTGGTTAGACTGCATTGTGGCAAGTGGTCTAAAAAAAAGGAAATGAAAGAGGCAGAGGTCAGAAAGAAGGCAGTAGGTGGTTCAGACCAGGTGAGCAGGAGGTTCATACCATGAGTGCAGGCAATTCAGACCAGGAGAGTGGGTGGTTAAGACCAGGAGAGTGGTCGGTCCAGGCCAGGAGAGGGGGTGGTTCAGACTAGGAGAGTTAGCAGTTTAGGTCTGGCGAGTGGGCGGTCCAAACCAGGAGAGCAGGAGATTCTGACCAGGTGAGTGGGTGGTTCAGGCCAGGAGAGTGGGTGTTTCAGACCTGGAGAATGGATGGTTTAGGCAAGGAAAGTAGACAGTAAAAACCAGGAGAGCAGGAGATTCTGACCAGGAGAGTGAGGAGTTCAAGCCAAGAGAGTGGGCAGTTCAGACCAGGAGAGTGGACAGTTCAGAACAGAGAGCGGGTGGTTCAGTCCCGGAGAGTGGTCCAGTTTAGAGCAGCAAAGTGGGTGGTCAGACCAGGAGAGTGGGCAGCTCAGAGCGGGAGGTTCTGACCAGGAGAGTAGGCAGTTTAAACTGGAGGAGTGGGTGGTTCAGGCCAGGAGAGTGGGTGGTTCAAACCAGGAAAATGGGTGGTTCAAACCAGGATAGTGAGTGGTTCAGACATGGAGAGTGAATGGTTCAGGCCAGAAAAGTGGGGGGTTAGACTGCATAGTGGCAAATGGTCTAACAAAAAGGAAGTGAAAGAGACAGAGGGAACAAAGAAGGCAGTAGACCAGGAGAGCAGGAAGTTCAGACCATGAGTGCAAGCAATTCAGAACAGGAGACTGGGCAATTCAAACTTAGAGAGTGGGCGGTTCAGGCCAGTAGAGTGGATGGTTCAGACCAGGAAAGTGGGCAGTTCAGACCAGGAGTGTGAGCAATTTTAGACCAGGTGAGTGGACGGATCAGGCCAGGTGAGTGGACAATTCAGACCAGGAAAGTGAGAATTTCAGACCAGGAGTATGAGCAGTTCGGACCAGGTGAGTGGACGGATCAGACGAGGAGCATGTGCAGTTCAGACCAGGACTGTGGGTGGTTCAGACTGGGAGCATGGAAAGCACAGAAAAGGAGAGTGAGCAATTCAGACCAGGAGAATGGGCAGTTCAGACCAGGATAGCAGGTGGTTCAGACCTGGAGAGTGAATGGTTCAGGCCAGGAGAGTGGATGGTTCAGACCAGGAAAGTGAGCAGTTCCAACCAAGAGAGCAGGAGATTCTGACCAGCAGAGTGGGCAGTTCAGGCCAGCAGTGGGCTGTTCAGACCAGGAAAGTGGACAGTTCAGACCAGGAGAGCGGATGGTTGAGACCTGGAGAGATGGGTGATTTAGACCAGGAAAGGGCCCAGGAAAAGAAGGGACTATTTTTTTAATTTGCAGCCGTATGAGGATATGCTGCTTCCGATACTTACTCTGTAGGTCTGGCCTGCAGCTTTCTCAGCTCTCTCACTTAGCAGATATCAATCTCACTGAGAGGCTGGTAAGTGAGTGGAAAGGGGAGGTGGTAGGGGAATTAAAGAAATATTTTTTCTTTATTATTAAATAAAAATGTAATTTTAATCTAAATAATGTATGCAATTACTTTACATTTAATTAAATATTGATTAAATAATTTATACTAAATATTTTTTGCTATTTGATGGATAGTGCTTATAAACTAGTAAATTTCGTTAACAGCTACATTTTGTTTCTCTGCTAAAGAAAGTTTCGGTGTCCTGTCTAATACTACACTGTTTATATGTCCAGCAATTAAATATAATACATGTTTTGCTTGAGAGTTACTAGTAACTCTCAAGCAACCAGAAACTAAGGCTATCCAGCACCTGCGAATCCCTGTGGCCGTGGATGCTGGATGGCAGGGGTTTTCCTGTATTGTTGGTCCTTGGGATTCAAAATTTTGAGTTTAGTGGTCCCTGAGGTCGGAAAGGTTGAAGAACCCTACCTTAGGGGATCAGGTAGGAATTATTTCAGCTGCTGGAAAAAATGCGAACCATACTTTTTATATGCTCATTACCTTCCTCTGGATCAATTGTGGGTAACCGTGGGCATAGGGTTTTGTTTATAAAGGTTTTTCTATATTTGTTTCTCCTCTATAGGTTGAACTTGATAGACTTGTGCCTTTTTTCAAACTGTATGTAGCACACCCATAGGTGCTAGCTATATTAACCTCCCTGGTAGTATGTTTTTCCCAAAATTTTGAGTATGAAAGCAGTGCAATTTTTTTGCAAAGTGTAAAAATTCCATGATCGGGGAAAAATTTTTGCTCTGACAGTTTGAAGATGGCGAATGTGCAGCCAAAACGTTCCATTGCTCAATACGGTGCTGCTGCAAATATCGCCACAAGCGTTTTTCCAGCGATATTTGCGACATTATGATCCGGCCCTAAAAGTGCATTGGGGAAAGACTATAGT
>JAEOBE010578118.1:0-10435 GCA_022657655.1 Phrynoglossus myanhessei | reverse complement strand
AGAGCCACAGCACAAACAAATGTGCTGAGAGGCAAAGAGCCACATTCATCTCGGCCGAGAGCCGCATGCGGCTCGAGAGCCACGTGTTCGCCACCCCTGGTCTATCATATAATACCACATATGTAAAAATCAGTGCTATTAAAGTGCTAATTATATAAATTCATTCATAATTCAATCAACATGATATATAAATAACAAAAAAATCAAATGTGCAAACTAAAGTCCATATAATTGAAGTTGAAATGCTTGAAAGTGCCAGTGTGATAAAACCGATGCCCTTCACCAGATACACCCAATAGGTACCGCACTCACCAGAAATCAATGAGTTCTAAACTGGGTCATAAATGCGCATTTAGACAATCCTGGTTACACCGCTTTAAAACTGAATAAGAGTTTTCATAGATCCACAAGTTCTTCTTAACATCAACAGATTTCTTTCATTGATGGGCTTATTCCTCAGGATATAAGAGAGGGAAATTCTCATAGCATAGAACAGTAATTTTTTATTTTTAAAACAAAATATCCACTCACATATTAAAAGGTGACAAACTGTACATCTAGTAATGCTGACCAGGCTCCTTGCAATTCCTCATCAAATCTCCATCCAGATCTTGGGAGATGAGTTGCTAAGCAACTAAGGAACCAGACCACACGGAAGATGCAAGTTAAATAAACGTAGTTCATAGAAAAAAACCAAAAACGCACAACAGAACAAACAACATAAAAACAGGACCAGTTCAAAAGGGCTGTCAGGCAAACCAGAGGTTGAGTCCAAAGCAGGTAGTCAGCCAATCCAGGGTCAATATATAAAAGGAATGTTAGCCAGGTTTGGTCATACACAGGAAACTGAAGAGCAGAAGAAGCAGTTTGAGGAGCACCACAAAAGGCAACAGGGATTCCTCCATGTGTTCCTTAAATAGGCAGATGCGCATCATCACTGTGAGACAGGCCACAGGTTGTAAGCGATGAAGTCATCAAAGGCTAACGGACAGCAGTGCACATGGCCAAGATGGCCGCCACAAGGAAGACGAGGTAAGGACTTTGACACTAGTGGAGAGAGACATTGCAAGTCTTAGATTTACATTGTTCATATACAGCAAGGAGACAGGAAGTGCACTGCTACTTCTCAAGAAGAATTCAAGAATAAAAAGTAGAGTTTTCAACTCATGGCTTTTGCAAAATACATTCCTAAATGTTCCCTATAAGACAGCACTTTTTCAGTTCAGGTACATTTAAGTAATACAACTGAATTGACAAGCATATATTACATGAAAAACCTATTTAAAAGCTACTAAGTGTGTTTACAATATAACATTTTAATACATTGAAATGTTTGATAGAGTTTTATTTATTTCTATAGGATTGGCTGCATTTTGATTTCAATTATGCATAGAGACCAGTGTCACCTCATTAGGATTTTCTACTGGCTGTGTTTTTTATTAGGTTTCAGAATACATATTCATGAATTCTAAAGCAATCATCTGGGGATATTATAAAGCTCTTTACACATTTTGTTTTGCAAGCAAGTGGCCATTTGAAGTGGAACATTCAGTACACCTCTCCAGACTAATAATTGGTTAATGATGAGAATGTTTTTCTTATTGTAATCTTGATGGATCAGAATCTTTTCTACAGTATTAAGTGACAGCATTACAAGTGCTTGATTGCTACTACATTTATAAGAATCCTTGAATAAATATAAAAGTGATTAGAATGGGGTTATATTATTAGCTTCTGAAATTACTAATGCAATAAGGCCAGCAGTGAACAGTAAGTGGGAAGTGAGGGATTAAGAGTTGTAAGCAGTAGATAGGGCTAAATTCACCATAAACCTGCCCATAGCCAATGAAGAGTCAGATGATGGCTGTCATATTATAGACATTGGAATATCAACTGATCTGGCACAAAAGCCATACTGTATATTTGGGGTGCATTAAGTTTCTCTACATGCTGTAAAAAAAAGAAAAATTATTCTGGTGCCTGAGGACAATACAGTTGCACTTACATTGCCTACTATGTTCATAAGCCAGTGGGTGTTCTAAGTCTGGCCATACATTTGCCCAATATGGATATTTCTTTTCACATTCACTTATCATCATTTTCAATTTCTTATTCACATCAACTAAGACATGAATTACAAGCGGTTCCACCATGATTGTCAAGCATATCCCCATTAAGGTCTCATTAGACTGATTTTTGCCCTGATCCCAATTTTGCCTTAAAATGACCTTGTATATTTGTTGACAGAATTAATCTCACTGGATAAGTCCAAAATTTGTCCCTAAAAGCCTTTGGAAAAAAGCATGGGAAAAAGCAAGAGTATTTCCCTAGCATCATTATACCTTAATTGTATTGTAAAAAAGCATTGTAATGCGTTTAAATTTGTCTTAATACAATATGGTGTATTTCGAAAATTTAAAAAAAAGACAAATATGTATGGAATTATTAAAATGAAATACTCTGTTATCGAATTTTCATTGCAACTTACCAATGCTGAGATGTGGTGGCTGCATTAGCTTTCTTTTTGCTTTTATTTTCACCTGGTCGGAAGGGTGGATATTTTTAATTTAACTTTAACAGGCCAAGCTGTAAAGTAACCGTGTCAGATAGAGGGTTGTGACACACTACTGGACACTGATAGGGCTGAGTATAGT
This sequence comes from Phrynoglossus myanhessei, assembly GCA_022657655.1. Taxonomy (NCBI): domain Eukaryota; kingdom Metazoa; phylum Chordata; class Amphibia; order Anura; family Dicroglossidae; genus Phrynoglossus; species Phrynoglossus myanhessei. The sequence goes on along the minus strand of JAEOBE010578118.1, from coordinate 7,781 downwards.
GGTCAACTTTTGTTAATTGTTTTGTTTTGTTTTTAAACCCTTTAGCCAAAAGGAAATACATAAACTGTGTTACTGCTCAAAAAATGTTAGCTGGAGCTTCAAATAAATTTGTTAGTCAAGTCCATCTTGAGGCACTGTGGAGTCACTCTGCGACAGGAAATGGGATACTGGCCAGATCACAAAGTGAAAATAAAAATACTAAAGGCCTATCTAAAAAAAAAAAAAAAAAATTAATGCAGCCACCACATTTAAGGACCGGTGAGCACCAGTGCATTACATTTTTACATTACATTACAATCTACTTCCCAAAAAAGTATCAGGAGACTGATGTGAGAAAAAGCTCCTTATCTGGGTCGCCGCATCTACCTTTTGTGCGTGTCGTAGTTTATTGAATTCTCAGCACCAAATAAATCCTTTTTATCGCCTCCACTTTCACTGTATGTGCAATTAAAGCACCTCTTCATAGTGTGATTAAATTAGCAGAGGGTGTATATCTTGGGAGAGGCAAACCTATTATCTAAGGAACACTGTTCACATTGATAACTCAAGGCATTTACTTAGAGAATCTAGTCAACCAACACTTAAATCAATCAATATAAATGAAGTCTAGTTATCTTGAAGAGATTGTACAGGTTTCCTAATTCGGTTAACAATTTTAAGTATTCAGTGTAGATGAAAATTTTTAAGGATTACATCAGTCTTCAGCATTCAGCTTTTTTTTTTCTTCTTTTTTTTTTTAAATATTAGAATCTTTGTTTTGCTTCAGTTGAATATGATATCCAACAAATGCACAAAAGGCTACGTTCACACCAGGAATGGAGCCTCTCTATCTGCACTCGTTTGTTCGTGCAGCTCACTTTGCCAGCAGCAAAGCGATCTGCTCTCTCGCGATCCAATGTAAGTGCTATAGCAGCACATCCTTACATGGAAGGAGGCAGGGGAGAATCAAGCGATGAATGCCTCAAAGTAGTGCATAGCAAGCAGAAGCGTTCTGCGTTTCTCCAACACACAAGACACTCTCCACATACGCACGTAGGAGTGATCATATATACATGAACGGGTCTTGTTGAAAATAATTGGAATGTCAATGTCCTGCATTTTTTACTCGCATAAAATGCGTGTAAAAACGCTCTGGAGTGAACCCAGACTAAGGTGAAATATTATATGTGTATACCTCGCTCTCTACAAGTTTACCTGGAAACTAGTAAACATATCATGTTTATTTTTCTTTGAAATGTATTAAAGTAAATATTTAGATGTATTAATATTTTTTTATTTTCTTACATTTCTAGAGATGATGAACATGCTCTCATCCAGCATTACTGTCACACATTAGGAGGAGAATCACCTTTAGGCCAGCCACAAAGTCCTGTTCAGATCCTAAAGTCCGTAGAGCGAGAAGAACGAGGAGAACTAGAACAGATCATTGCTGATCTAGAGGAAGAGCAAAGGTATATGTCAACATTTCTGCACATTGAGTATTTACCAGTCAGTGCCTGCTAATAAATAGGAGTATATCTATAAAGGAGAGTTTAATTAGCCCATTAAATTAACTTCTCACAGGTCTGTTCGGTAACCCAGAGATCATACCATTTTTTGACGAGTTCCTGATCGTATACATGCAGAGAGCAAAGACTCTCAGTCACCACTCTCTGCATGAATTCCCCCCCTTCTTTCTCCAATCCTCCAGCATTGACTGGAGGGATGGAGATCGGAGCGGCAGACAGAGCCAGCTGTCAGACAGGGAGTGGAACCCAACAATTTTGTTGAGATCCTTCCCCACCTCAGTGTGTCTCTGCAGGACATAGTGGACTGTAGCCTGCTATAGGCTGACATTGGGTGACATTTATTAATGTACTCCTATGAACAGAGAGGCTTTGCCCATACTTCTCTTTTAATCGCACAGTTCCACGCAATTAATACACGGTACCATGCAACACACTTGCTTAGCTTTTTACAAAAGAACTTTGCCCATGGTCCTCTTTAGGACCCAGCTTCTAAAACACGTTCCACTTTTGCAGACCCTAGCAATTTTGCCACTTATGCTATGTGTTTAACCATAATTTTCATCTTCCTCATTCTTTATGCCCACACACATAAAGGACGAAATGGGCTTTAATGTTATGTGACATAGCCATACATAAATGATTTTTTTATTAAAAAAAAACATTTTTCACAATTCTGGCAATAATAACGTGTATATAATCAATGTAGCTAGCAGAAAAGAATTCCTAATAAATTAATGTCTGCTTTGGACATGGAGTGACCCAGCAACAACATTAACCCCTTGATCGCTGGTCCCGCCATGGAACAGCAATCATTTATAGGAATGCACCAATATTAAAATTTTAAACTAACATTAACATTTTAAAATTGGTCAGGCCAAAACTGACTAGTACAGAGGAAACTGGGCTTTATTTGTTTACTTTTTTTAACTATTTTTTAAGCTTTTTTTTTTACTTTAATTTTTAAATTTTCCATAAAATTTCAAGGGTCTAAACAGACCCCTAACATTTCCCTTTAAAAAAAATATAGAATAATTCACGGCACTGAATGAAAAAAAAAAGTTACTATAAGCCCATTTATGAATAAACAGAAGCTTCTATCATAAGAAGCCTTCTGTTAATTCATAAAATCACCAAATTGTAAATATTTACAATTTTCCCATTCATGAATGAGCAGGAAGTGGTGTAATCACTCCCTTTTCTTTCATAACAATGGGGACACAATTTCACAAAATACTGTGTCCCTAAATGACCTCTACTATTTACAAACACCAGTAATCAGTAATGATCACTGGTATTTCTAAACACAGGGGAAGGATTGGTAACTGCTTCAAGCACAGACTGTCGGCTGCTGTGGCTCCTGCACTGCCTCCCTCCCACTGGGGGGCTGCTGCAGCGGTGTGATCCCCCCCTCTCCCAGGGGGAGGGTGGTCAGTGGGGTTCACATATGCAGGCTGCTGCTGGCTCCCAACAGGTTGGGAAGCTGGCTGTGCAGGCAATTCATGTTAATGTGGGTTCTGATATTGGAGGTTAGTCAAACATAGGTACACAGTCTGACTACTCTTAGGCAAGTGCACCAGCTGTTGTATCCCTGTGACTGGTTGCACCATGTTAAGGTTTATGGAGAATGGTGGGAAGGCACACTGTAGATCATCTGCAAACTTTCATGTAATGTCTATAGATACCATATTGTAAATAATAGAATAGATGTTTCAGTGTTGTACACTGATTGAAAACATGCATCATATATACACCTGTCACTTGAGAAATATACAGGCTACTAATGGACTGGTAGCTGGTATATTTAGAAGAAAAGGCCAGCACTAGCAGCCTACATATGTCTTATATGACAGGTGTTCTTTAACAAACAATTCTAAAATATCTGCATATTGAAGGGATATTTTAAATCCTGATGATCATCATTGTTCTATGACTACTTATGCTTCCAAATTAAGTCTATATATAACACTAATGAACTATATTCCATGTTTAAGTAGATATTTCCCTACCCCATCATGAGGGCACTCATATCTGAATTAGGTCTTACATGACTCACCAAGGACTCTGATTAGTTGTTGCAGGAAACTACTCTTTTTTGTGCTCAAAGCGAACCCAATAATTATCAGCTTTAACCATCTATTGTTTCCAGTGTACTCCAGTTTTCCTGAGATGCATTAGTTATTTTAGGCAAAAAAAGGCAGTTAGTATTTTGTTCATTTACAAGGAGAATACATTCCTCCAAAAATTGATATATAGTTAATGTCTAACCTAGGGACCACTGTAGGTAGATCATCATCATGCTCACTGTGCCTGCCACCTGAGGAGGCTGTTATATTACTAAAGCAGAATTCTCAATTTGTAGAATTCAGTGGGAGCAGTCTGCCTTTTTGTTGGCGTTTGAATGGCTACAGAGAGGACAAATCTGTAGAGTTCATAACTCACTGTCGTTGTTCATGATCGATATAATATGCCACTAATGGTGCTTGAAAAGTAAACTTTTGACTTTAATTTACATCAATTCAGAATGACCTACTTATGTAATGTTATGTAAAATTAAATGCAAACTATATTTTTATCAGGAATTTAAAGATTGAATATGAACAGCTGAAAGCACAGCACCTGAGAAGAGGGCTGAGCCCTCCATCCTCTCCCCCCGATTCTTTGGCATCCCTTCAGCACACATCCGAGGATGCAGAACTCATTGCTGAGGCAAAACTGCTAAGACAGCACAAAGGGCGCCTAGAAGCTAGGATGCAGATTCTGGAAGATCATAACAAACAGCTAGAGTCCCAACTTCAAAGGCTTCGCCAGTTATTGGAGCAGGTACCATACATTATACATTTTATCATTTGACATGTGATTTTATATTTGTTAAGTGTACACATCATGTTACTCATACCAGTCTCTAACTTGTTAAAAGAAACTGCAACCCAGTGTTGAGAGGGTAGCACTACAGAAAAAGAGAAACTTTTTTTTCTATGGGATAACAAGGTTGATAAGTGCCCTTTTCCACATACGCAAAGCGAAATTCGCTGCAAATGTGGTAAAGTGTACAAAATGCTCTTGAATATTCACTGGAATCCACTGCAAGTCTATGTCAAGCAAAAGCGAATTTCACTGCAATATTCGCATTCGCTAGTTCAAAGCAAAGTGAAAGCCAATGCGAAATTCGCTTTTGCTTTGTAAACCACACAATAGGAATCATTTATTTGCCCCATTGACTTGCATGGGAGGTGAATTTCGCCCACGTATTCACAAGCACAATATGCGCATGTGGACAAGGACCCTTACTGTAATGGGGGAGCTACAGATGGAAGATGACATCAATATCGGGAGATTATAGTAAATACCGGAGAGGGCTCCCAAGACCATCCTGAGCAAATCAAGAACTAGGGTTGGTTGTAGCAGAGTCTGCACTCCATCAGAGAAGTAAAATGATGACCAGGAAGGGCCTCCAAGTGTTATTGAATTTATCTTCCCTGTTCTTCAAAATGTTTTCTTTACTTTTCTTGGATGAATATCTAATCTACTGGTAGTATCAATAGGGAACCTACTGTACGACAAAATTGAAAACCAAAAACTGCTCTTTCCATGCTATTTACAGACTGTAAAATGTAATTTTTGACTTTGGCCATAGTTTCACTTTAAATAAAGATGATAATTAAAGTAAACCATTTGGTAAATAACTTTGCCTGAATCTAGGTATCCTTTAAAGAACCTCAGGGCACCCCAGTCTAAGACCACTAACACGTCGCATTACCGCCCATTTAAGACATTTTCCATGTGTTAGCTCATTAATTTCACTGGGCTACCACACCCCTGACAAGCAAGGCAAAGAACCTCATGCAGCTCATACAGCATTTTGAGATGCCAGCTTCACGTGGTTTCTGACTATAAAGGATATTGTGTTTTTTGCCAGCAGCTCTTTGGAGTGCCATTAACACATAATGGCACCCCAATTTTCTGATTATCTGCTGTGCTCTATATGGAACAGGTGGCATGGCCCCATGCAACATGGTTACATGGAAAGTCAGTGCTTCAGAGTGCCATGCCTAAATTTAGTCCCTGATGGCTGCAAGATATCGACTGCTGCCTTCTTAGTATGAAGCAGGCGCTAGTAAGTCACCTGACTGAGTCTTGGCAACAAATGACATCATCCGTCATTGAAGATGCTGTCAGTGGCCACAGTCTTAAAGATTGGCCACCTACATCATCTGTAGCAACAGATGAGTCATCCATTGCAAAGGTTTAGTACAGTGCCTTACTGGTACTTCAAATGTGGTGGCTGCCACAGCACACTGGTTGAGAAATTCTGGTCTAGGGGCATTTTGTAATGGACCATTTCATACATGATCTCCTCTTCCCCAGTAGGTGATCACCTCATATTTCCCTTACACATCAGCTTGTTGACTCATCCAGGGTGTCTTCACTTATAATGCAGTGATACGGTGCTATGAACCCTGCATCATACATTGTGGAGTCAGTGAGCAAAATACCCCTAAAGAAAAACCAGGAAGCGAACCCTTGTAATGCAGGGGTAGCTGCACTGCAAGAGAAATTTGTATTTCCTGGAGACATTTTTTAAACACAGGCTGCATCTTCATTTGCTCTTTATTCACTGACATTAATATGTAACCTCCATTTACAGTATAAAAAGCTCTCTTTAAATTAGACATTCCCCCGATACTTTGTGGCTTCTGATCATTCAGTATCAGAAATGAAAAACTGGCAGGTCATGATGTTGATTTAAATTACTCAGGAACACATAAACATGTTTTGCTAATATATGGAATGTTCCCACTCTCATAAATATTTATATTTGTCCAGAAGGTTGATGCAGATTCAGATTTATTAAAATTCAGTAAGTGTAACTGGGTTATGGATGGTATAGAAAATAGTACAAGAGAAGCACTGAAGATCATTTTTGAATGATGTGATTTATTTTCCTTGATTTACAATCCGATTTCACCTGGATTTTATTTACTTTGTTTATAGCCCGACTCAGAATCCAGGGTGAATGGAGTCTCTGTGTCTACAGTCTTAATGCAGCCGCCAGCCCCACAGTATACAGCTGACCACTACAGTTCACAATTTCAACAGAGAGGTGAGTGACAGTTTGATCTGAGTCACTGAGATATGCTCTTAACAAATGTTAGATGAGAACATATACAGTAAACTCTATTCCTAATAGATATTGCTAAAAGGTCAGATAATGGCAGGTCAATATGAAATTTGATTTTTTTTTTTTATTGGTATCTGCACAATAGATGAGCTTTACCAATCCCAGTTTCCAGCAAGTGTTCAATATTGAAGAGAAAATGGTTCAAACTGCACTTTGTATGAGGGCTAGTGTGTCTGACGCACAAGGAAAGTAGGACTTTGCTTCAGACAGCTCAAACCTTTTTAACTCACTACATTTCACACACTACTAACAAAACAGTTGTTAATAAATAGCAAACTTTTGAATATTTATTGAATTATGTGTTTAATCCCAATAAGACATTTCTCATGACAAAAGGGCTTTAGACTGAGAATTGTCTCTACAGGCTCTGATTCATCCAGGTCCTGGTATATCTGTAAAAAATAAATCAAAGCAATTGGACTTTCTGTATACTTCAGGAAGCCTGATTATTAACCAACCCCTAACCCCCCACAACAGTGGCAACATTTGTGGTGAATAGCACTCGTATGTCGGCTGTTAGAGCCGATTGCATAGGATTCATGAGATCCCTGCACAGATCTGCTCTGCACTCCAGAGGTGACCTAAGGACAGGTAGGAGAGATCTACGACTTTCCATAAAGAGGACCTGCCATTAGTGTGCTATCACATAGGGACTTATTAGTCCCTATGTAATAGCACTAAAGTGATAAAAAAAAAGTATATGTAAAAACTAATAAAATAAAAGATTAACGTGCCCCTGCCATCTGCATAAGGATAAAATGTATAGTGCACGCACGGGTACGTAAAGGACGAATGCACCACATGTTAGGTATTGCCATGACCATTGGAGTGAGAGTGATAATCCTAGGGCCTTAGTTAATTGTTAACTCTACAATGATGACCTTTAGGGGCTTTTAATTATAGAAAATTTTTGTGTACCGCAGTTGTTCGCCATTACACTGACACGTGCAATTTTAATGGTTGATGTTTGGTATGTGTTTACCTGTCTTATACTTATACTAGCAAAAATTGGTGTTTTAAGGTAGCTATAGACTGAGTCGGATCGGATTGGACACAGTCGATCGCCCGCGATCCGAAAAAAACGATCGGCTATA
>JAEOBE010568794.1:0-10770 GCA_022657655.1 Phrynoglossus myanhessei | reverse complement strand
TAATTAATACAATATTATTAGTGTCATAGATTACTATTTTTCTGTAGCATTTTTAAGATATTCATGCAATCCATATTTGCTTTCCTTTTCTGACTTAAATAAAAGAAATGACAGCTGGAATGTGACTGGTTGCTATGTGCGACAATTCTATTTTCTTTGTTCTTTTTGTATACATGAGCTCAATAGTTCAAAGAGTAGTAATGTGCAGCAACCCACAACAGTTAATCAGATGTCAGCTTCCATTAGTCTCATGACACTGTGCTGTGAAAATGAAGGGCTTGTACAGCACAAATGAAAAAGGGTTCCTTGATGCATATACCAGGAGCTCAATGATTGTCCCCCCCACCCATGAGCAGTGTAAGAAATGTCATTTAAGCCAGTTGATGAATACAAACACCTCAGTTTTGCTTTCTACTGCTCATATTTAAAATAATTATAGACTGACTATAGGATACATAGATATGGGAACTGCAGTCTCTTTAGAGACTCACAAAAAAGAAGCTCGTTGGATAGTCCTGACTTTTGCTGAGTGCTCTAAAACACCTGGTATACAAAAGGTGTATTCATCCGTATAGTTCATACTGGGATGTCTCCGCACCTGGAAGAGTGCTGAATGTAGTTCAATGCTGGCATATGTAGAACAGCTGTTTTTTATTTTCTCGAACATGCTCTTTTGCTTTATAAATAAACACTTAGGGAAATACAGATTGAATGAAATGTAGGAGTAACAATGGGCAGACAATGACAATGCTCTGTTAAGCAGACACATTCTACAGATTAATGACCATTGTTCCTAAATGCATCTTTCACCTAAATCCAATGCAGATCCTGCTATTGTGCAGGGCCTGAGAGTGGAGCCCCATGTGGAGTGGAATTCCGCAGCCCCTGTGATGGTATCTATCTCATATGAGGTTACTTAAGTTCCTTATTATGTGTCTCCCTAAAATTAAGAATGGTGCTTCTATAAAGGGGGGGGAAGGGTATTACATCACATGGAGTGGGGAACTCAACAATATAATCCCCAGCACCCTTTATATTTTAAAATAATAATAGTAATGCCCATTAAAATCTATACAATCTTAGTTTGAGAATCTTTAAATGGCACATGAACAGGAAATTCTTCTGGTCCAGTCAAGAGTTGATCAGCATGTAAAGTGATGCAATCACTGTGATCAGTGGCTAACAACTGCCCTAGTGTGCCTTAAATCTTAGTTTGGATAAACAGTTTTGCTCATAACTTTTCTGACGTCTGATACTTATTTTGCTAGTCAATGTATACAGATTGAAATAAATGGTCATAGCTTTCATTTTAGACATAAAAATTGACCTTGTACTTACACGTTGTGAAGCACACACCAACCACAATGGGGGTCTCCAGAGCCGAGACAATCACTGCATGTGGTATACTGACCACAGGACTCTACTGGCACTCGAGTTAGCTGTAAAAGAACAAGAAGAAATCATCTTATTAATATAGGTGTCTATTTCAACAAACATTTATCTTGCATTATTCTCTGACTAGCATTCGCAGACATATATACAGAAAAAAAGAAAAATATACATGTTTTTAAGAGCAAGCAAGAAAGATTTAAAGATCAGACAGAAACCATTAATATTTGATGTAACTGATGAAAAAAAAGTTGTATATCCCAGATAATGCATACATGTCCAAATATATACAAAATATAAATAAACAGATAGCAAGCTTTACCCAACACATCATAAATATAATATTGTACCGAGTACAGACATGTATTTTTAATCAGAAAGATCAGCATAGTTGGTTTTATATCGTCATTAATACTGTATATTGAACATACTCCTTGCAGCACAATAACTGATAACTGATTACCATCAGTGTAAGGAAGCAGGGTGACTATATATTTTTTTTTTATAAGGTACGTTACCCACCCCCTACTTTATTGAAAAATAAACCAAAGATATGAATTTTTAAAAGACAAACTGAAACATATTTTCTAGGTCCACCTCACACTAAAAGCGTAAAGTAAGCCTTACCCACTGTTTTATTATTTGCCTGCTCTCATTTTCCCAGCCTGTGTCTGTCTGTCTGTATTGATTAGATTCCCCTTGGCTGAAGGCCTGGATAGAACATGGGAGCCTAAGCTCATCCCTTGAGCTTCGTGGGTAGCAATGTTCTGAACTCACGTTCTAAAATATCTCACCAAAATGTAATCTATAAAGAATGTCTCTTTAATCAGTGGAAACACAGTCGCCTTTCACTGTTTTCTCTGTTTCATGACATCTGTACCACCTGTTGGGCCCTGCTTTTATCATAATTAGGTTATATCTTGTGTTCTAAAATATAGAATGTCTTTGTTTAACAGCTGTATGGCGATATGCATTAAATTTGCCCTAGTATTGTGCTATATGTTACTATAGAAAACATGTTAGCAGTCATGATTTTAAAATGTAAGTGATTGTACCATGTACTTCTAACTGCTGGAGTTAAATATGAAAACATTTATTAAACATGGCTCAGGTTTCTTAATGTTATTCATTTAAAACAGATATATGAATATCTAGAACTGCAAAAACACATGTGGTCATATTTTAGATTTATGCATTTGAAAGAGGATTTACCCCAACGATAAACTTTGAATAGTAATCATTCACTCGTAAAAGATTTTAGTAGAAAAAAAATCTTCATTTTACCCTGCCACATGAAATGCATATGCCTATAAAGGCCATGCTTTGTAGGGTCTGTCTTTATCTCTGAAAGGAAAGGCATGAGCAACAGGAGGAAAAAAAATCATCCTGGTCAATAAACTTTTCAACTGACTCTACAGTCCCAAGATATAACACCATTGGGGTTACCCTAGGCACAAACCTGCCCAAAAATTCTGAAATCGCTTGAAGAAATTCAGCATTCAGATATGCAAACTTGTTCCCAAAAGTTAAAACACCAAACAAGTGATCATGAAAAAGCAAAAAACCTAAAAAAGTGAACTTCACTGACAAATGAGCAATGAGTTAAGATGCTGATTTTACTGCTTTAATTCATTTCCTATACTGTTCCCTCAAATAGGAACATTTGTACATCATAATGTAAAAACCCACCTTTTGTTCATAAATAGGCTCTATCAGGTATTTATAATTGTATCTTATTTTTTTACTTTGTACATATACTGTTTTAGTGGAAGGTGGTACACAATATTTTTTTTTCAAAATTCAGTACCTTGCTGGATTTTCCTAGCAGGACTGTAGCATGGGGCAGAAAAGACAATTGTCTTGCATGGCAGATAATTTCAGTGAGACAATAACAAAACCTGCAGAGGCACATTTCCCCTTTAAGGTTTTGTCTTTCCCCCTATCTTTAGAGCCAGAACAGTAACTGGGCTGAGTGTTTCTGTGAGACAAGCACATCAGAACTCATCAGTCTTTGGCAATCAGATAAAGACTTTCCTCTTCCCTTTCATGTGCGTTCCTTTTCTGTGCTGGAACTCGTGCAATCATTCTTTTCTGAAGCTGAGACCATCACAACCACACAAAGTTTTGTAACAATTGGGACCCTCATTATTTCTGAATTCAGAATAAATAAAATGTGTAGTTGACTGACATTTAGCACTCTCCAGGGTATGATGCTTTTAATTATAATTTTAGATGCTTTTCAATAGGATCTGCCTAAGTTTGTCAAACTTACAGAAAAAGAGCCACACTGAGTAATTACAAATTGCCTTCTACATTGTTGAATCAGCACATAGGATATTGACATAGGACAACTATAGTTTATAGTGAAGCATAAACACTTTTCAGGGCACTGGATGGTGGAAAAACGATATTTTGACAATATCTTTTGTTTCTCAGTCCCTTGTTACTGGATAAGAATAATATATATGAACTGAATTACAACACAATCATCTCATGACTGTGGATGTTTTAAAGCTCAACTCTAACCAATTTTTTTTTTCCTTTTTGGAAAGAGTACCGGAGGCTTAGAATTAAAACTCAGTGCTCTATTGCTTGCTGTGTCCCATGAAGGAAAGAGAGACAGAAGAGAAACCTAACAATTTTGTCTACAGTTGGGCTTTAAAACTGCTTTCTTTTTTTTCAAAAACGCTACTCCAGAATATACAGTATGCATTCTACTAAAACATTTTGCATACTTGATTGATTGAGCTTCTGCCCCGAGAGATGACATTTCATGTAAAGTTAGCCATGTGTAGCTAGTTTTTCTTTCCTTCAGTCACAACAGTGTGAATGCAGGAATCTGCATTTCAGGTTAATATATGCGGAGGTTGCAGCATCTCAGGTTATGTGAAAACCCTAACAATGACTGCATCTGGTAGAATGCATCCACTGTTTGCTTGGTCATTTTCCATCCAGGTCATTCAATTTTTAAATTGAGTTTTACCGAGTTGGGTGGTGCATACAGAGCCACTGACCGCTTAAATTTCAGCCAACTCAGCAGAGAACCTTAAAAAGTCAAACCATACATGGCCAGTGTTACTCAAACTGAAGAAAGTAGAACTGATGAGAATAAGGGCTTGCTAGCTATAACAACATGATCAGTACCAGTGTTGTAATAAAGGTGCTGGAAAAAAGACAATCAAAAGAACGCTAACTGGAATTTCTGCAGGTATTCATAACACAAATGTAAAGAATGCCCCTAGTCTTACAAGATTAATGAAAAAGACATTTAATTTTTTTGGTCATTAAAGGAAACCTTAGCTGGCCAGAGATTGATCTAGAAAATTAGTGTGAAAATAAAAATTATAACATTAAAACTACATCATAAATCAAAGCTGTGCTTTGCCATACAGGACAGCCCATCAAAAGTTTCCAGTTGCTTGAGAGATACTACTAATGGGCCAGCAGCCGGCAGGTGAATGTTTGCATTGGCAGTGGACAGGAGCAAAAGTCAGTCTGCTATTAGCTACTGCAACAGCCAATAGCAGGCTGCCTATTGTATCTGCCCACTGCCTACTGTCAATCAGCAGAGTAGGAGGAGCGGACCTCATAGAGAACTTTCATCATTAGGTCCGCTTCACTACCTCTGCTGATAAATATACAGTGTAGTATTACACAGAAAATATTGTTAGCAGCTAAATATATTTCCATTTTTTGGTGTTTACATGCACTATCCAGCAACCGGTAAAAATCATTTGGACATATGTCTAAGAGTCACAGTTATCTGAGTACTGGATAACCGGGGTTTTACTGTAGCTACCTTCCCTACTCTATCACACCCCTGCATTCACCTTCTGGGATCAAGGAAAACTCTAAACCATTCTACTTAGAGCTTACACAGAACTTAGGACTCTTGCCCAGTCCCGACTAGACAGTGCTAGGCTAATAACCAAGCACTGACACTTCCACATAAGAGTAAGTTGAGTGAGCCATATTCACTCATACAGCAATTTGCAGATTAGACTTTAGGCCCTTCCAAACTTATCGTGTTACACACAACATGTATACATTTTTAACAAGCAATTTAATGAGCACACAATAAAGCATACTAAGTTATGAAATGAAATAACGTTAATGTAATTGCCTCTATTTTGTACAACATATTAGCCAGTTTCAAATGTATTCCATGCAACATACTCTGCTCAAGGGTTATTGGTAAATGATCTACACAGCAGTTTGCTGAAGTAGAAAAAATCTTCTGGGTTCGGCTGAACAAAGTGTTTTTCTGTTGAGTTATACGGTACTCCCACTCCACTCTCTGCTTACCAATGTGTCTCTCGCTCCTGAAGTTATGTTAAACTAAACAGCAGGTCTTTTAGCTGGGGAGAAGCAGGGTGAACAGCTGCAATTTTCTTTTCAAAACTCCTACAAAGCTCATTTTTTTTCCTTCTGAAAAACCTCATGAGAATTTAGAGAGTACACAAAATACCCCTAAGATATTGCACTCCACAACTGAAAGAAAAATAATGCATTTCATGGAACTGTGATACATTGTTTGGCCTATTTTAATAATCAGTTTAATTAATATGGCTGTCAGTCTTCGTATCTGGAAACATGGTGTAAAATGCAGTCTAACACGTTCTTTACAAAACTCCTGGGTGAAGGGACATAGATGTATCATTAAATTATTTGTTTTCTAATACAATTTTATATAACGTTAAATTAGAGCCTGATAAATTTTATTAGCCACAGTAAATATTTAAACATTCTATCCAATGCCTTTGAAGCTTTTCAGTGGAATCACATTTTTCCTCACTATTTTCACGTTTTTTGGCTAATACTGTGGACTGATTTCTACCGCAAAACCTAGATACCAGTTTAAACAACACTGAAGTAGTGCATAGGTTACCTACAGTATGCCTGTTGAGGGAAACTCATATAGTATTTTTCACCTATTATTTGAATATTACAACAGATGTCTTTCAAGATGCCAAAGTAAGTTAATCACTAAACAATCTTTGTTTCACTTACAAACAATTCCATTAATACTACAGTCTAGGTAGAAAGAAAGTCAGCATTAAAATAAAACTGTACAAATCTCTGATGGGAAATCTTGCCTCCTACTTTGTGTAAAATGCCAGTGCTTTCCCTGAACCTGTTCAAAGTAAGTCAGCAGGTTGAGGTGCATAAGTTATAACTGAGCAAATAATGTGTGCACATAAAAATAATATGCACAAAAGCATAATTTTCAAGGATGTAGTAAAGCAAATAAGGATGGTAAAGCCGGGTATACATGGCATAATATATTTAGTTCACCCACTGCTGAACTAAATATATTGCATTGCGTTGCTGCACAGATCCTTCGAGTGTCCGTGCGGGAACCCCGCTGCTTCCTTTGTATTTTGGTTGCCTCTTGGCTGTGCGGTCCCATGAAGACATTGACAAAAATTTAATAGGTGCTACTAACTTGTAGAATATTGACAGAATCCTCATGATTCGGTTGGATTCGGACAATATTCTATACGTATATACCCAGCCTTAGAGATATGTGAATCTTTCCGTCATAGCTTTGTTTACATATTGTTTAGCATTGTTACACTCTGGATTCTTATCAAACTAACCTATTCCTTATACATTCTTCTTTTTTAGTGCTGAAAGGAATTCACTCAAATTTATTTCTTGAATTGCTGTTCACCCTTTACAATGGGATCCCTATATCCTATAATGTATACCAGGGCTCTGTACAAGTAAGTAAGGCCTTATTTTTAATTTAAAGAAAAGGTTTTTCTGTGGACACAAAAACCAATACAATTAAAGGTTTTAGAAAACAAAATACCGCACTGATGTCATACAATAAACGGTTAGAGTTCCATCAACATATATAGGCAATATTGTCCTGAATCCTCCATCACTGAAAAAAGATCTAGGTGAAATTCACATGCGTTACACATGCATAATGTGTCAGCAGATATATTAATGACACCCAATCTTAACACAGTCTCATAATGTTGTCATAGATGTGCCCACGGCAGGATTTGTTTGAGTGCACCAATCATGCGTGATGTGCTATTGGAGCAATAGAAGAAAGTCATATATTCTGATGAATCCAGATTTACCCTTTTCCAGAATGATGGGTACATCAGGTTAAGAAGAGAGGCAGATGAAGTGATACACCCATCATGCCTAATGCATACCAGGGCCGCCATCAGGGCAGTAGAAGAAGGACACCAGTAGGGGGTCCGGCCCCGCAGGGAGGAACCTGGCCAGCTGACCTGATGTAGCCATCATGGGTCTGGCAGCTGCATCTCCTTGCTATCCCACTGCCATGTGCTTGGTGTCCTCAGGTTGTTAAGGAAATGACGTCCGCCTGGATGTTTTGTTTCCCATGGCTGCTTGTTGCATAGGGAAGGAGCTAGCATTTGCTCATTGGCTGGGGTGGGTGGCCAACTCCTTACATGCCTGCTCATGGCTTAAGCATCATACGCTGAGTCAGCAGTGCACAAGGCAACAGCTGTTAGACTGAGAGCTCCTGACTGTGCTGCTGCAATTGCCTTTAGAGGTAAGTATCTTTTTGTAAGGTGGGGGTGGGGTGCAGGGTGCAGAATGGATGGTGTGGTGGTTGGTATGGGGGGGGGGTCTGCCTTGGGACTGAGGTTTCATAGGGCCCAATAATTCCTGATGGCGGCTACGGTGCCTACCATACAAGACTGTGGGAGTAGTATATCTGGTTAGTTGGTCAGCTGCCTATCGGAATATACTGAATGACCAGGTTTTTCCATTAATGAATTGTTTCTTTCCTGATGACCCGGACATATTCCAAAGTAACAATACTAGGATTCATCATCAAATTGTGAAAGAGTGGTTCAGAAAGCATGAAACATAATTTTCACACCAGGATTGTCCACCACAGATCCGGGTCCTTAACCCTATTAGAATTTTTGGGATGTGCTGTAGAAGACTTCATGCAGTGGTCCAACTCTCCCATCATTACTACATAATCTTGGTGAAAAATTAATTCAACTTTAGATAAAAAAAAAATGTTGTCACGCTGCACAGCCTTATCAAATCGATGCCACTGCAATATGCCTTAATCATAGTTAAAGGACAGCCCAATGAAATATTTGACTTTTTTTTGGCCAGGCAGTGTATATAGATGATAAATACACACATTGTTATTACACTAAAACCCGAAATATTATTATTATTATACACTCAATTAAAAAATATAAGCAAATAATAAAATAAGACACAGGAATATTTTGTATTCTTATTTTTAGTTAGAAAATCTTGCCAACCTCCTTTTCACTGGTTCATCCATTTATCTACTTTGTTGAAAAAAAGTCTGTTGTTTACAGTACTCATTTACTCAAGCTCCAATTTAAACAAACAGCTGAATCAGTCAAGGCGCTGGGTCAGACACCATCCCTCCTCTGCCTGCCAATCACTGAGAGAAATTGAAAGTAAACAGCTTCTGCTGTGTTCTCTCTCCCTAGGAATCCCATAAAGTTTTGTGATCCCTATGTCATGGGTGCACCATTTAAGATTTTTCTCTTGACCAAAGATTTTTTTATAAATTGTAAATAAAAAAAAAATTATATCAACACACCAATTTAAAAAAAAATATAAAAAAATAATACATTAAAATAGCACTTATGCCAAACCACTGTTTCTTCTAAGACAGAGATTTATTATTAACTGCATACGCTCAACAAAACAGAATGATCCAAGTTCTAGTTTCCTTCTAAATTTGACTTTATATGCAAAAGTAGAATTTATGCATTCATACTATAAAAAGGTATACTTGGAATTATTGAAATTAGTTTTATCTGCTGAGAGATTACGTGTACATTGAATATCCACAATATGTTCAGAATGGAAGCTGTGAAGTAATTGCAGCTCAGCTAAGTCATGGTTTATAAGGTTGTTGTGATAAGACCAACTATAGTGCTTGATATTTACAATATACTCATATCAAAACAACCTAACCTTCTATTTGTGGTTTATGAATTGGTGGGGGTTATTTTATAGCTGGATATTTGTTATCTCTGATTTAGGAAAAATTGGAGCCCACAATAAATAGAAAGGCTCACAAAGAGAAGGTGGAATAGACTGGAGTGAAACAGATAGTGGTTTAGAGTTACCAGGGTGAAAATAGCTTGGAAATTCATAGGCCCGGATCCAGCTACAACTAATTAGCTTGGCTACAGAAGGGCAGCGACGGAGCCAGGAAGAGAATTGCTACTCCCACACATGACAAACAGGCTTTAGCCCTTCAGTCCGGCAAAATTCTTTCACTCAGAGAAGGGAAAAAAAGCACAGTGACAGAGAGATGGGCTCATTACAAACCACACATGTCATTTTATACAAACATTCTATAGAAAACAGCAAAAGGAAGTAAAGGACACCAGGTTTCTATCACAATGGGTTAATCTTCATTTCCTCTTTCGATGAGTGATTTCAGCCAGCTTCATTAATGTTTTATAGTGTTAACATATGAAAATAATTGCTTTTTCTCCAAAGCATATATTGGTAATGCTTCCCAAGAAAAATAGTGCATATAACATTTCCGCCAGGTTTAAGATTTTCCTTCTCACTAAAGATTGTAATTCTAAGTTACGGGCACATTTTTTATTCAAATTTTTTTACTGTCGAACACAGCCTACAGCTCCCAGTGACAGCAGTGCAGACCTTAACATATATAGGTTGGCCATATAAAACCTACTGGGCAAGTGTTTACTAATGCAAGCTGGATATCAGCTCAAGAGGCTATTGGACAATGCCAGCTTGGAAAGAATGAATGTCTTAGCAGTTAAATCATATCTGAATGCAAGAACAGAACATTAATGATATTGCAGCTAGAAGTCCTTAGATACTGTTAATTAGAAACAAAAGGGAAAAATGGGGCTTTTTAGGTACCAGACCGGGCATATTCATGGCCAGAATTAAAGAACTAGCATACAAGAGATATTGATTTTTTTTTATTAAAAAAAAATTTATTTTATACAAAAATTCATTACAAACAATAAAAGCAGCAATGTGCCAGCATGTGTGACTTAGTGAAGTGGTTCCCAAACTTTTTCAGTCCACCGCCCCCCTGGTGCTACAAACTGAACCTCAGCGCCCCCACCCAGTGGGGGAATTAATTTTTTTTTGTACAACCAGTTCTGTGGGCGTGGCTAGGGGGTCATGTGATTGGGCGGTTTGCACGACGTTAGATAGTAACAATAGAATTCATAACTTTAACTATTAATGTTAAAGCTACAAAGATTTTTAAATTGGATTTTGAATAAATATGCAATTAATTGTTAAAGCTTAACAACTGCACATTTATTCAAAATCAAATTTGAAAACCTGGTATCACTGGATCATGTTCAACAGTTTTGTTGAATTAACATTAGCTAC
>JAEOBE010566134.1:0-10109 GCA_022657655.1 Phrynoglossus myanhessei | reverse complement strand
AAACAAATAGAGTACAAACTAGATCACAGGATCCCTGCTCACTGTAATCTGCATTTAAATATTTAAGTACATAATGCAAGCAGTGCCTCCTTTTTAACAATATTCTATGGCAATAGCTCTACAGAGCCTCCATAAGTCCAACCATCTGTCTTCTTACAGGTTTCCTAATTTTTTATTGTATATTTATTTGTCTCAAATCAGAGCCCATAATATATACAATCTCTTAAAATGTCAGTACCACCTGGATTTCAAGTATCATAAAGCCAATAGTGTTATACCTAACACCAAAAACCATATTCTGTTCAAACAGTGAAGGTGAACCGATGCTTTAGTCCAGTGCTTCAGCCACTAATGATCAGCCCAAATGACCTTCCTCACAAAGTGATTTTTCAGAGACAGGGTGACACTTTGGGGCTGTGACATGACATTGGACCTGGAAAACACTATTTATCAAAACTTTACCAGTTCAGAAAGTTTTGCTAAGAGCCACAAAGCAGAGCCCAGTGCTTAAAGGACAAGTTTACGGTCTGTTCTACAATGTACAGCTTTGCAAAGGCCATTCCAGATAGGTAGCTAATGCAGCAATGTAGTGTGGAACCTGACTGAAGTCAACGGAAGAAACCGAGGAACAAAAATCAAGGAAAACAGGCTAGCAAAATGTGCTTAGGCTTTTCTCAGCAGAACTCAAGAAAGTACTTTCATTCTCCTAGAACACTAGGAAAAACAGGCGTGTTAGACAAAGATTGGGTTTTCTTGAGGCTTTTTTGTTTTTGCCAGTGTCCAATCATCCTGTAGAGACAGCATAATTTAACTGTATCTGAACTCCTGTGTCCCTCAATAGATGAGAAAGAAAAATAATCTTTATGCCACTATGTTGAATTTTTGTACATTTTAAACATACTAGAGCTAGAGTTCAATGCCATTGGAGTAAGAATGAGTAATTAAGACATTTATGTATGCAAATAAGTTAATTGTAAACAGATAATGAGCTCAGTTTGTGTATCACAAGTTACATAAATATGAGTTCCTTCTATGTGTCACATTCTCTTTCAAAGTATGTCAAATATAGGAAAATCATCCAGGGCCACCCAACTAATTACAAAGAAGTCTAACATGAATCATATGGAAAATCCAGTCAAGGAGCAAATGTTTATTACTAATAGGGCTTTCAGATTCCTGAAAAAGCTGTCAACATATTAAATGCCAAAAATCCAGTTTCTGGTTCAGTTATGTAATGTTCCTTATTATTGTATTAGGTAGGCTCCTGACATTAACAAATCACTTTTATGATGAGACCTAATAAGTCTCTTAGGCTGTATTGCATTGTAAATACACACTCAATAGTTTATTGAGGCCTGAAGATACAAATAAAATATAGAAATATCTTAAATTACATAAAGAATACTTTGTTTTTATGCATAAAATATCACTGCCTTCTTTGAGAGATTCACATAGTTGGGTTGGTTCAGAGAATTCAAGCATTGATGTTGTTTACACCAGTCTCCATGCTCCAGGTTTGGAGAAGACATCTGGACTGCATTATAAGACTATGATTTACTCTGGCCATCCACAGAGAAACAATGTCAACTGTGCAAATAAAATTCCAGATGCCATGCTTTTTTGCAGAGACAGGTATAGTGCACTTTTCCAAAGATATGTGCAATCTTATGCACAACCTGACGGTTATAAGGGGAAATTATGGGGAAACACTTTCAGAGATAGCTAGATTAACTTCATTGTTAAAGATTTATGTTGCTTATATTTTTTTTTTATATATTTTTATTTACGTTCACGGCAGTACAAGTCAAGTGACATCCAGCATAACAGAGCAGATACATCAAACATAAACAGCTATGGCAAGAGCAAATTGTATCAGGGGCAGAACAATAGGTGCAGCCGCATTGTCATTGTCCTGCCTGATGAAGGGGATCCTGTGAGGCTCCGAAACGCCATTGCTGATTATGACATGATGCGGAAATAAACCACACTTTTTTGCAACCAAGAAATCTCTTTTTGTTTGGTGTGCGGACTACGCTATTGCGTGATTCTGTGACCAGGCGCCATCCGGTTGTTGTATGCAGTTAACGGGGGACACAGATGTAAAGTGAGGGAGAAAAGGTAGGGGGAGAGGTTAAGAAGGGATTGGAAGAAAAGGGAAATGCCAGAAAGACCAAGAGTGGGAAGAGCTAAGTGAAAGAGCATAATGTACTGGCTACGGGAACGAATCCTGCCGGTATGGCCTAGGAGGGGGGGTTAGTTAACCGACCTCAGCCATGGCAGAGCGAGCATGAGGAAAGGCTAGGAGGACAAAGCAGTCAGAAAAGGGAGAGAAAGCCACATCAACAGGAGAGGGAGCACAAGAGCAGGAACAGAAAAGAAAAAGGAAACAAAAAGCAAATTAACACATGGGGCTCAGAGATCAGCTGGGACAATGGCTGCATATGAACACGATATAGTAACTAAATTGCAAGAACATCAGCTCATATAAACTGTGATATAGTACCAGGGAGGGCTAAAATGTAAACTCCCTACCTACGCTAGCCGATTGCTAAAGTACGCAAAAAAAAAAAAATAAAAGAACATCACAGCAATATCCAGCAGCATAATCTTGGACGCAGAGCAGAATAGAGCCAAGGCAAGGACACCCTGTCTACATTGTCTGGTAGCAAAAAGTCAGCAGCCAAGCCATGACCTGCATATATACAAACTAAAGGCGGCAAGAATTTGTCCCAATCCCAGGCCCCCATCGATAGGCCCAGGGACAGGACAGGCCGCTTTGCACAAAGGCTGCGAACATATAAATCACAATAAAATTATAAAATTTAACAATACATATCAGCAAGTGAACTTAGGGATTCGAGCAAAGTGTACAGTCAAACAGCAACTTCCCAAGGTAAATACACCTTACACAACGAAGAACAGGCCTACAAGCAGCCCCTGTGATTGACAGTTAGTTCTCCTCTGGAGGGCCCTGGTGGCCCAACCAGACCATGAGGAAAGCAAAGTACCAATCCGTCAAAACCCAATGACAGTAAAGGCTCCGAGCGGCACATGGGATGAAGAGAGGGAGGGCCAGGACCCTCGGGCATGTGTGTAGGGATGGATGCAACTGATGATAGGTCTCTTGGATAGGATTATGGCAGGTCCCCACAGCAGAAAACCTTCAGCGCTAGACCAGGAGTAGGACGTAGGAAACATTGCTGTCGATCAGGCTCCTCATGGCCTCCAACAGGCACAGAAACATATAACAGTGGAGCAGGTCTGGAGGCAGAGAATGAGGCATCTGAACTGCAATTCCACACAGGAGTAGGAGATTGCAGTAGCGGCATTAATAGGATCCTGTTGAGTGGCATCAGATCGACAGGAACAGGGGCTCGCGATGGTGGTAGCAGAGGGATTCTGTTGGGCGGCGCAGGGTTCAGGCGCTCGGCCTGACAGACAATCTCGGTCAGTGCAGCTGGCAGAGTAGGAGCATGAGACACATTGGCCAGCCCCACAGTCGGTTAGTGACAGTGATGAAGAGGACCCTGTCCAGAAATCCAACTGCTTTGCTCAAAAGGCAGAGAGACGTGGTCAGTCGCCGACTTCCACAGAGCCTATAGCCAAACTTGGCAGTACTGCGCATGGAGAGGGGACATTGTTGGAGACCCCAAAGATACTTCAAAGACTTGTATCAGTGGATAGATGGAGGAACAAGTCCCAGAGATCATGGCAAACCAGGGAGATGATAACATCTCAGCGGTGGAAGGTGAATGCTTGAGGACAGCCAGAGGAGAGGGTAAGATTCCAATTGCAGAGATAAGATGCCCGCTGTCCACTTCGTGGCAGGTGGCCGCGGCGGGAGGAGACAGACAAGGGATCATAATACTGAAGTGATGCCCCAAAGCAACAAGAAGGCAGGATGCAGATGTAGTCCCCTAGATCTGAGGCACTTAGAGGCTCCAAGGAGAACGATACAGCGTAAAATAACCTGAAAGTTCTAGCCTCTGCTCCCTGCCATGGCCAGGCCACGTCCCTAGTGCTTATATTTTAAGGTTTGCACTTTCTCATTGCTAAGCTGATATGCTGCTAGCCTTTCTACCAAACTATTATAATGCAACACTATGAAAAGTAGAAGCTGAAAAGAGACATCATAGTTCAGGTGACACGGTCATGTGCTGTTTGGTAGAGTGTGCAAGAACCAACCATACATAGTAGGGTATGATTGGTATCTGCCAACAGTTTGTTCTATGATTATTGGCAATGGTTTAGCTGTTACCAGAACAGGTGGTGAGCACACTCTTCCAGTGCCGACAAACAGGGGATTTCTCTGCAATTTGGAGACATTTCTTTTCAAATTCTATTGTATTTCTGGAGTGCAAAATGAAAGGAAATCTCTGCAACAGAATGAAGAAAAACCTTTTTCATACTCTGTTCAACTCTTAAAAAGTCTTATGGCTTAAGCTGGGTATACATGTATCAATTAACTTCGACGAGCAAAAGCTGAACGAAGTTAATTGAATCGGGTTCCTGACACCGACGCTCCGAGTGTCGGTGTGGGAACCCCGTCGCGTCATTGTATTATGACTGCTGGCCGTCATAATATCGGCGGGGACCACGCAGCCTATTGGCTGAGGGGTCCCTTCGAGCAAAGTTGGATGTGCTGTTCCTTCGACGGTCGGTGCTACTAACGGTACAATTATTATACCAGCCCTGATGATCGATCAGGGTTGGTACAATAATTGTAACGTCTATAACAGCCTTAACAATACACATTAAGGCACCAAAGAGTACCGAGCACAGAGGGGGCGTGAAATATTTCTTCTTTCAACTGAAAATTTAAATTAGGAAATATTGTCACAATGGTTAATAAGAAAATGACTGCATAAAAACTTTCTGGCAAAGTAAAACAAAGGGCTGAAAGGATTCTGTAAGCTTTGTAATAATGCATATGAGAGACATTTGAGATAATGCAGCAAAATCCCCTAGGGGCCTGGCAGCCCTGCCAACAACCAGGCAATAGTGTGCAAACCACCACCAAACCAACAAGGCAGTGGTCCGCTGTGACAACACTATCTCCCCCCCTCAACAAGCATGCATCAGTTTGCTGACACTGACATCTCCCTCTCCCCCTCTCAACAAACTGACAGCAGTCTGCTGCCATCTGTTCACCCCTTCCCTGCTCTACAACCTGCCAGCAAGAGCTGTGTAGCCTAGATAAACTTACCAGCACTGGGACCCTAGCACAGGTAGGTCTGCCATTGCCATATGCTCCATAATGATTGACTACTTACAACCAGGGCAGTACAGGCAAGACTCCAGTAGGGGGCCTGGCTCTGTGGGGGGGAGGGGTGGCCAGCTGCCCTGATGGCAGTCATGCATGCCAGCACTGCTAGCACTCCCTCCTTGCCTACACGCCCCTTCCCTATTGGATTTCAGTTGTACCTGGCACATGCCTGAGATCTTCTGGGCAACAGAAGTCAGCCCCTGGTGGTGAGGAATCCCAAGCTGTGCTTTGATCTCTCCTTCCCCCTCATGCAGAGATTTTGGCTGCTGCTGTAATCAGCGGCTGTAGAGGAGACGGACTATTGTCCCTGTTTTTTATTTTGATTTAAGGTGGGGGTGTATTGTCGGGCTGGGATGGTGAGATCGCTGTGTGTGATCTCTTCCTCAGCTCTTGCAGAGAGAGCACAGCTGATTTTTCTGCCTTGTTTACATTTTTGAATTGCTGTGATGTCACAGCAAATCACAGCCAATCTGATTGGCTCTGTACCATGAATGGCAGACTTGCTGTTCCAAGGACAGTCAGGGTAACTTTTTTCTTTTATGGAACTCTGCCGACTGACTGTATGTGCTGACAGGAGTTCACTCTGTCGGCGGTTGTGGACCAGAGAGAACCTCTGTGCGGTGCGGAGGCGGACCACGGTCCAACATATAGTGAGCCCTGGTATAGACACAAAAAACAGCTACAGCTGTTCTCAGAGGGGGCACAGTGTATATGGAGTTCCTGAAAGTATGAAATCTCTCCTTCTCTTGCATAGACAAGGACTGCTGACACTTGTAGTCCCTTCACAGGACATCAGGGCTATCATATGATTATTTGACAGTCCTGGTGCCCTATGCATGAGTGTACCAATGTTGATCTCCGCTGTCTGCTCTACTATCATTTTCTGACTGCTGCTGTCCACACTACTATCATTGTTCTGATTTCCGCTGGCTGTGCTAATACCATATTCTGATTGCCACTGTCTGTCCTTCTAATATTTTCTGATCTCTGCTGTCCACACTACTATCAAGTTTTGACTGCCACTGTCTGCACTACTATCATGTTCTGATTGTAAGTGTCTGTACTACTATCATTTTGTGATTGCTGTGCGCACTACTATCATATTCTGATTTCTGCTGTCCCCACCTCCTTATTCTGATTGCCGCAGTCTGTGGATCAGGTAAATAAATTAGGTACATTTGGAAAAAATAATATATCCATTTACTGTAAGTATACCTATTTGGTCTATGGAGAATATATTGCCTTAAAGTGGACCTTTACTTCTTTTGCTAAAAATCTGCATGCTGATATGAAGTCAGCTTACACTCAGTTAAACAAACATAATTTGTTTTTACTTAAGCCAGGTTTAGAAATTTCAGTCTATTTCTTTCAGCAAGTGCTGAACAAAATAGATTGAATGGGGTTCCCATACAGACGCTTTGAGCGTCCACTGTTTTCTTTATATTTTGGCAATCGGCCACTGTCAAAATACTGTCGAGGAGCACGCAGCTTATTGGTTGTGCAGTCCCATCGAGAAAAATTTTTAAGCTTGCTCCTTTGATCTTTTGATCGAAGGTAGTATACTGGAAAGCACTCGATGGTGCTAATAGTGCATAGCATACCGACCGAATCATCAAGATGTTAGATTAATATTCTATGCATCTATACCTAGCTTTATAATTGCTGTATTTACATTTTCTGGTCCTCTCAGGCTGTTGTGATAAAGCAATGCATCCTGGAAAAATTATACCACAGTGCTTAAATGAGAAATCACACCAGTGCATTACAAAATTTCACGCAATCTCAGGGAAAGGCATGTTTTTCACCTGAAAATATTCTACATGTCCTAGTCCAGCCATGGCAAACCTATGGCATGCGTGCCAGAGGCGGCACGCAGAGTCCGCCCTGCTGGCACGTGAGCCGATAGGTTTGCAGAAGGAAAAAAAGTGCTGGTAAATATTGGCATCTTTTGTCCTACCCCCTGCCCAATCATTGCGAGCTGAGTGCCTCCTCCATCCTGCACAGACTCCACCCTCCTCCTGAGTAGTGAGAACAGAGCTGCGGTATTACCTAGCCTCCACCCCACCCACCCCCACCTGGAAATGCCGCCCTAATGCAGTGTAAGGTAAGTCTTTTACTGGGCGGGGGGAACAGGTTAAGCATTGGGGGGACTCTGATCTTACAGGGGAACCTGAATATTAAAGTGGATCTCTGATCTTACAGGGGGACATTGCTTGCATAGGGAGTCTCTGATCTTACAGGGGGACATGGCTGCAAAGGGGTCTCTGATCTTACAGGGGGACATGTCTGCAAAGGGTGTCTCTGATCTTACAGCGGGACATGACTGAAAAGGGGGTCTCTGATCTTACAGAGGGACATGGCTATAAAGGGGGTTCTCTGATATTACAGGGGAGACATGGCTGTAAAGGGGGTTTCTGATCTTACAGGGGGACATGGTTGCAAAGGGGATCTCTCATGTAACAAGGGGCACAAATTTAAAAGAAGACTCTGATGTTATGGGGGGGCATGGATGTAAAAGGGGATACAAAAAGCTGTTTGCATCATTCAAAGCTCTGTTGTTGTTTTGTTTTTCTTTTATGACACAATATGTTAATATATGAGATTTTTATTCTAAACTAAAACCTTTAATTAATGTTTAATCAATGTTTAATTGCCGTGATAGATTTGCGGTTTTGGGTCGCAGTTTGTGCACTCGGCCCCTAAAACGTTTGCCATCACTGTCCTAGTCACATATTCCAGGAAATAAAGAGAGATTTGTTAATCAGCCCATAGTAAAAATGGCCAACATGGGAAGAATGGATAGGAATGGAATGATAAGGTATGTAAAGAATAAAAAGCGTGCAGTTATGTATAAATATTTATTTGTAGATTGTCATTACTAAACATTTCTAAAGGTGTTGTTATTTGCGACATGAAAGATTCAGGTCATTTTTGCATCAGTAGTTGCTACATAAAATATACATTTCCATACAGCTGGGCAATATAGCAGTTGACAGATTGATAGATATCATAGTTATTTTCTCTCTGTGCTTAAATTTGGTTTTCATCACAGTCAGACCCCATTCACACAGCATCCAAAATCACTGGAAGAATCACAGATCTTCACAGGAAGGGGAGTGACCTGTCATAGGCTACAATGCATTGGATTGGGTGTTTAAAAACACACCCTTTGCAGAATTGCACGAATATTGCACAATTTTAAAAAGACACTTAAATAAAATCACTGGATCTTTTGGCAGGAAAATCACTGGAAAATCGCACTATCGCTATTATTGCTGACACGGCGGTGGTAGGAATGAACCTTCAACAACCCACCTATCAAGGCAAACATGCTTTTCCTGAAAGTGTCTTTTAGAGTGTAATACTGTTGTGTTTGCTTCTAATTTACAAGTTGTGAAGCCTCTGTGACTATTCGACTTATGTTACATGTAATACATGTCATGCTATTATATTTCTTAGTAAAATGTTATTAATATTATATTTGATTTGCATTCATACAAAGAACTATAAATGTCCTCTGGGAGTGTGCAAGATACTAATAGGTACTAATTAAAAATTGGTACTAATTATTATTCTACTGTTCACACTACCTAACTGCCTAAGCTGTCGAGACTCTTCCTGCTTTCCATTGCCTGTGGGACTATACAATATAATTGACAAAGTATTCTGTCATTGGAACAAGGCAACATTATAATGTCTTTGAAGTATACACAGAATATATTGCAGTTGTGTGGTAATTCTCCATGTGATATGTGATTGGCATTTTATATTAAACTCTATCATTGGGTTTTTTAAACATTTAGCTTGATGTAATTTAATATTAATGTTGGGGATACAGAATAAAAGGTAAGGAAATGGTAATTTATCAAATATAAAGAACATAAACAGGTTCTTTAAATTATTATAATATCTGCTATATGTGATATATTTCAAACACTGTTTTATTCAGTATATTATTAATGATTTAATGCTCTTGGTTTCAACTAGTGATTACTTTTATCACATGTACAATAGTTTGCCTCTTTGAATTTACATAACAGAATTCTATATGTGTTATGATAAAATTAGTTTCACAATGAACATTAATAATCTGTTCAGTTTAGTTATAATTATTAATGTTATCTTAATTTATTTTCTCATGACCAGATTGCTGTTCCCTAGTTCTGCAAATGCATTAATAGTTTCCCCTATAGTAGTTGTAATGTTGTAAATATTTCAAACCTCTAGATAGTAAAGATGGCAAAAATAAATCACTGCTGGGAAAAATGGAGACCCTAGATGCACGAGCATATTTTCCATACAAAAAAAGGAAATAAAGAAAAGTCCCTAAAAAATCAAGAGACGGTTTTGGCCCACTAGTCCATTTTGCCAAAATGGAAATATACTTCAAATAATTCTGAGTCAGCTGTCGCCTGATCTTATATATTTAGCATTGAAACTGTATCATAAGAGCTTTCATAATATAATGACTTTAACATTTTAATAAATTAGGTATTGTAATTTGTAGCTTTGAGTTAGTTAGCCCCATTAAAATATAAATTATTAACTTTTAAAACGTAATCTGCTTATATTTTCCTTTTCTGGCTTTAGTCCCACCTCATCAACATGCTAATTCATTTTTTAAACAAAAACTTTCCTCTTCCATCACATACCATTTAGACCCAATGACATTGTTCCTGGGTCTTTATGTTTCCCTCTACAGTGGCGGCAGATCATGGCTGGCGGGAGGGGGTAGCAGGGTGCTGTACATGACTGAAACCAAATTCCAATGACTGCGACAGGCAGGTTAGTGTCAGGGTTCGTACCTACCTGGAGCAGACCCCGGGGTGGCCATAGACCAGGG
>JAEOBE010563704.1:0-10199 GCA_022657655.1 Phrynoglossus myanhessei | reverse complement strand
AAAGTTTTCCCTGGCCCTTGACAACAGTCGGCATTGCATTGCAGCCAGGTCACAGGTGAATCCAGGGGGGCGGGGCAAGCGTCCCCCCCTTGCCCCCCCCCCCTGCGGGCGCCCATGCAGGAAGCTAAAGTTCACTGGAGGTCTGGCAGATCAAAAGGTATTTTTCCATACAGGGATGGGGAGATGTGCATGTATGGTAGAGATGTATTGAAAAAGTTTTTGTTTTTTTTCCCCTGACACTTTAAGTAAGCTTCTTGAGTTCAGCAAATCTGCTCCCTTTTCTGGTCATTTTAATAGCATGCCTTGTGGATGCTAAGTGCCTGGTTGCTAAGGGCTATAGTACAAGTTTTGCATGTGTCCCTGCAATACGTCTAATAGTTTAAAGCCTGTTATATTTAGTTCCTATTCACCCAGGATTCTTCTCACCAGCGCATTTTAATGAGGGATTACATCACGACAGAGATACTTGACCCAGTTTTGAAGTGTCTGTCTCAGCACACTGTGTTCATTTTTTGGATTGCACTGTGAATCACTGTGCTAGTG
Organism: Phrynoglossus myanhessei; assembly: GCA_022657655.1. Classification (NCBI taxonomy): domain Eukaryota; kingdom Metazoa; phylum Chordata; class Amphibia; order Anura; family Dicroglossidae; genus Phrynoglossus; species Phrynoglossus myanhessei. Next base: position 9,656 of record JAEOBE010563704.1, on the reverse strand, counting down.
GGCACTGAAAAGATAACTGTTTAAATGAGTAGCAATAGCTAGTAAATAATCTACGTTCAGTATATTTGATATAAATAAGTATATATAAACAGTTATCATATATATGTGAACTTACTCTCTTGGCCAGGCAAAGAATTGTGAACTCAAGTCATACGTTGTGATGAGCTTCTCCCACAGAGCTGAAACACTGGAACTCATTCCTACATTAGTCCAAAAAGCATTGGGTAAAATACTTTAAAGGCCCAAATTAAGCCGAAGAAAGGCTATCACCTATATGAGTTTGTATCAAACCATAGGTATTATTATGGAGTCCCACCCCTTCCTCAACTTACTGGCTTTACCAGTCTACAGTTCTCTGGGAAGGCTTTCCAAAAGATTTTGGCGTTTGTCTGTGGGAATTTGGGCCCATTCAGCCAAAAGAGCATTTGTGAGGTCAGGTTCTGATGCTGGATGAGAGGACCTGGCTCAATCTGGTTTCCAACTCATAGAAAAAGTACTTGGTAGGGTTGAGATTAGAGTTCTGCGCAGGCCAATCAAATTCCTCCTACTCTACCTATTTCTCTCTGTGGACTACAGAACCCTCCCTCATGGTTACGGAGATGAAGAGAGGTATTGTGTAGTTCTAACACACTTTTTCGTTCTACGGTGACAATTGCTGCTCTTCCTTAGATACTGTGAGAGTAGTCACCCTATTACAGGAAGTGTGCTACCACCACATCGAAGCACTGGAAAACTGCTATATGCCAAACGTTTGCTCTAGGTTGAGATATACTTTAATCCAATATATAAATATATATCTAAGAAAAAAAAGATAAACCATTCCTGTAGATGTAGATTTCCTGTAAAACAGGCCTGTGTGAAAGGGCCTCCTGTAATAATACCGCACTCAAAGCAGTTAAGGTCCATTATGGCAATACCCTTCACAGTAAACAACACATGAATTTAATGAGCATCAGAATTCACAATTTCCTTTACGTTCTCACATTGGTGACGTGCAGATCCGACCCTGTGATTCACTGAAGATAAATGACTAAACATTTAATGATATGAATGAACGGGCAGCTTTGAATTAAGAACTCTTACTTAGTGGAAGTGTTATCTGTGTCTTCAGCAGAAACACATGCATCTTATTATTTTTCATTTTGCTGCAGAGAGGCCCTTCTGTCCACTATATGCACAACAGGCACTCGTTCATCTGAATTCCAGCTCTCCATAATGGCGCTACATCAAACATAGATATGCTTTTGGACAGTCCTTCATCAGCAGAATTGGATTTGTGGGAAGAATACATAAATTGGAGGAGCAAAGAGATGCATTTTTCATTATGTTTATTAGGAATTTTGAGCGTAAAAAGAAAAACCCTGTAAAATATGGCTAATAAAAATAAAAAATGTGCACATCTTAGCCATTTTTCTATGCTTGTTATTAAATCCAACAGCAGAACTATAATGGATGTAAAGTTAGATCCCATGCACGCTACTGTCAGTCTTCATCAGTTTTAAAAACTGATGAAAACTTATGCAATGGTTTTCTATGGTGTCATGAACACCTTCAGTTTCTATCATCTGCGTTTTCATCAGTTTCCTTACAACTGAATTTTCTTGAGTTCAGTTGCGTTGTTTTCAAGCAAGCTGCACGAAAACGCTATAAAATGCACAAAGACATGGTAAGACGCACGAAAACTCAGAAAGACGCGCGAAAACACAATACGCATGAAAACACAAGATGCAGAATCAGACAAAAATGCACAAAAACTGATTAAAAACCATGCGATTTTCAAGCAACCTTCTGCAGGAAAACTGACTGCAAAGAAACAGACGTCGTATTGTGCATGGGGCCTTAGAGTTGTGGAGTCCTAAGACTTTTGTAAGTTAAAAACATTTTTCTCAGAGTGGCACAGACCGTGTCACCCTGCACTAACGGGAAATCTTATGGGGTGACATGCTGAATGTCATTCAAGCCAGAAGGCTGAGGACATCTAGTTCTTAACAGACGTGGGGCTACTGGGGAACCATTGAAATGCTTGGAGTTGAGCTTATGCTATTGTCAACAATGGGTACTATAAAAATAGTTTTGATCAGCTTTTCTCAATATTTTTTTTTTTGCAGCACCCTTCAAAAGTATGCAAAATCTTGAGGCACCCCAGTTTAAATTGTAAAAACATCAAGGTAAAAATATAGAATTAAAAAAAAATTAAAATATGGGAAAAAACTAAATTTGGTTTCTCCCAAAATCTATAACAAATTCCTGTTCTAGATAGGAGTCTGGTATGGATTATAAGGGTAAGCCCAAAACAAAAATCAAACAACTCCACATCTTTTATGTCAGAAGTCCCCTTTCTCATTAGAGACCCTTTTATCCCATCAGCTTCTTTCCTTCGCCATCAGATCATTTTCTTCCCATCAGAGCCCCCCATTTCACATCAGAATGCTCTCTTTCGCATCCGGAGACGCACTTCACAGTCCTATCTTTTTATCTTCCCCACAGTGCAGCTAAAGCAGCATGTCAGAATTTCAAGGTGACTCAGAAAGCCAGAAGGCACACCATTGTGCCACAGCACCCCGGTTGAGAAAGGCTGATCTAGATCTCATATAGCTTATAATGGATAAAGTGGTCATGAGTATTAAAAAAAACATGAACTTCTAACATGTACAGAAACTATTATGTCTCAATGCACAGTAGCCAGCTGCTGAGCACTGGGGTAAACATGCTATACTGTATTCATTCAGAAGGTTTAGTGTTCTCCTGCTACAAAAACCATCACTGAGCTGGTATCTCCACCAAATGACAATCAATGAGTGCACCACCAAATCTTTCCTCACAAGAAGGCCAAAGCTATTTTAGCACTTTCTATTCCCTTTTTTCCTAGCTTGGAAGACTGAGTAGGGTGAGATAGCAGTAGCCCCCTAGTAATGCTCCTTGACTCCTAATGCTCATTGGATCCCCCCTAGTAATGCCCCTTAGCATTTGGAGATTGAGTACCCTTGTGGTGCAGTTTTCTACCAGTTATCTTTTTGTTCCCTTTATATTTGTAGTCACTGAAAGAAATCCTTTACATTGGTGCTCAGTGTTAATATTCCCTTTATATTGGTTGTCTGCGAACGGAACCTTTTACATCCAAGGTCAGCATAAATCCTTCCTTTATATTGATGGTAAATAAAATGACCCATTTACATTGGTGGTCAAGGAAAAGTTTCCCTTTAGTGATCATTGTAAATGTCTTCCTGCCAGTGAATGTCATTTTTATTTTGGTGGGCTATGTAAATACTCTGTATACATTGGTAACCAGCATTAGGTACCTCATATTTGATAGTCATTGTATGGGCACATTGAGACATATGACACGTATTAAACAGGTGAGGAAAGCTCTACAAAGTACAGCTGCACAGTTACACTTTAGTGACAGTTGCCACTAGATTAGGTGACCCCACTGGAAGATTTTCCCCTACTACTTGTTCTGATGAAAGCTGTAAAATGTGGATGTTTTATAATTTCCTGTGCAAGTCCACACTGGTCAACAGGACAAATAGAGTAGAGACAACAATAAATACCTGACAGGTGTTTCAACCCCAACTCAATCCAACATAAACAAAATGGTAGGACTATACATAAACTGTAACTATGCAGCTGTACTTTGCTGTTCCTCATAGATTGTTACTTTCCACCTTCATCCACTGTTTCTTCTTCCATGTATGCATTCACTGATAGAAGCTCAGTGTCTTTAACTGCATTTGTACACCTAATATGGAAACAACTTGCTGCTCGAAAAAAAATAATAGTGCATGATTCCGATTTAGGGCAATCCATAGATTGTCAGGGGACTTTACAGCAAATGATGTTTGGCCACTTCCCAACAAATCAAGGATGCGTTCACCCAGAAACAATCCGATGATAACAACCTTCCACATTATGTTACAATGGCTATATTACTTAATACAGCCGAACACATACTGTATATTTATATTTCCAGCACCAGAACAAACCAATGAACGAAAACATATAAAGTTAGCAGCTCTTTCAGCAAGTACAAAAATACACATCTTTTTAATAATCGCATTGTAATGGATATTACATGAGGGGGTCAGGGCAATCTGTACAAAGTTGTGAAACACATGAGATTTCAGATGGCTTTAAATAGAAAACATAAGGTACTTAACATCATGTCCTAACTCTACACAGCATATTGCACAAACCAACATTACACTGCTGACATTATGACTGGGAAACATAACAACAAAGACAGGCAAATCAATTATAGATATATATATATGTATAACATTTACAGATTGTTACTGACATCATCTCACACTTACCACCAGAGAACACAATGGTTCCATTTACATGTTACAATAATGGCTTGTAGTTATGAGCATAATTTGGCATACATACCTCTGAGTGCGCTTGTAATCAAGAGTTCTGAGGGGCCGTGTTTGGAAATCTAAGTGCCTTATAATTACATAATTTAATAGTAATGACTTCCCAAACAGGTTTTAGAACTTTTAGCACCAGACATAATAAAGCTCATCTCCAACTAAATACACAGTTGAAATCCGATATAAAGGATATCTGTTTTACCTTCTAATTATTTTGTCATTCTAATCAGCCAGTTTTGCGCTCCAGGTACCCCTGCTGGGAAACATGGATCATCAACTGGTATTGCAGCTGAAGCAGCTTAAAGAAGAAGACCCCAAACCTGCTGACTGGACAAAAAGTGCACCGGAATATTAAGAAGGTCAACTCTCTGCTCTGTGCATCTACTGTATCAGCAGTTTCCCGGTGAATACATGTGCACTCCCCTATATGACACTGCTCGGACCCAAGCAGTCACATGTCCAAACTCTGCCACTTGAGAGGTAATATCATCCTCTTAATCAAAGCTCTGACACCAGAGCTTAGTCAGGTTAGGATACTGGAGAGGTGGCAAGGAAGCATGATCTGGTAAGTATAAAGGCCAAAAGGTCTGGAGAAGGGCAAAGGTAGGGTGAAATTCCACTGTATGTAGACATTGTCATATTACCTTGAATGGGCAAAGTGACAGTGTGTCTGTAAATCTGGACTGGATGGTCAGCCCAAACAGGAAGCTAGGGGTACACTGCATTTCTGGTATTTTTTTGCACTGGCAACATTTTTAAGGGATAACATTTGGGAAAATGTGTACATATTTAGGATATGTCTACTATTTTTATTTAAGTGTGCCCAGACATAAAGTTTAAGACCAAGTCCCACTGACAACTCCTAGAACCCCTGTTGAAATGCTGCAGGAGATAATTTTTGCTATACACAGGCATAGTAACATGTCGGTTAGCGGAACAATTAATGCTTAACAACAATCCATAATTAACAATTAGCAACACTGTCTCTTAATTCACAATGTTTACTGCTTTTCAAAAAAATACTGTTGAATTCTCTTTAAAAAGCACACTACATTCGTTCGCATAAATTACACGCAAAGGTGACTCTTCCAAAAACAAAGCTAATTTGTAACTTCTAAAAAACAAAACGCAAGGTCCGCTAGATACTGCATGTCATGGGTTACAGATCTGTCTTTACACATAGGACTCCTCAGTGAAAAATCTTTGGTCTAACTCTTCAAACTTGGGGTCACTGCAGCGTTTTGCAGGCCAGTCCCGGCTGGTCTGCTTCATGGCATTGTCAAAGTCTTCTGTGCCTTTCACAGGCTTAGGTGGGTCTGTCTGCAGGATTAGGTCTCCTGTACTGGTGCTCAGTCTTGGAGACACACAAAAATTTTTCACCAAGTCACAGTTGGCACTTTTGGCCCCGATGTCCACATTAGCAGGTAACACTTTATTCTTTCTGAAACCAGTAACAAGAATGCTGATGTCCCTGCTGATTGATGTTTTGGTGGACTCTTCTTTTGAGCAAGATGCCTTATCCTCTGGCTGGTGGACAGAATGCTCACTAGAAGATTTCAGGTTCGAATTGAGAAGCATAGGCTCTTCTAGAATATAAGAATTTGTAGATTTTCTTCGGTTTCTCTGACCTAACAGTGCAATATTTTGACCAAAGTAAAAGGTTTGCGTGCAATCGTGGCTGTGTGGAGATAACTCAATGTTTATGGATACAGGAGATGGGAAAAGGAATGCACTGCATTCCAAATCCTTTTCACCATTTCCATTGTTGTCTGCCAAGCATCTCTCTGCCATATGAATTTTTTGTGAATTTTTCTGGCCACCAGTTTCCTTGTAATACTTTCCAGTACAATTTAGAGTGCCATCATCCTTGAGTTCTTTTGGCCTTTGTATTGTGATTCGGTCCTTTGTTTCACAGTCTGCTTTTGGCACGGATCCTTGTTCCACAAAGAAGGAACATTCTGAAATTTCAGATTTAGTTAGTCCTTTAGTAGTATGATTTCCATCTGTTTTGCTGCAGACTGCTGGTGTCATTGCTTTGTCCTTTTTTTTAGATTTCTTAACATCATATTTACCATTTTTTAACCATGTAACAGGTTGAGTGCTGATAGAGGATTTATGGCTTGGCCATTCAGCTCCACTTTTTCCTGTAGAAACAAAAGAACTGTCATGAGTCTGTTTAGCCTGGTCAGAGACTGATAAGGAGTTAACACTCAGGAAATCTGGGCTGAGTTCCACTAGTTTTGTGTGTTGCTTTATAGTAGAGTCTACATTTGAAGGCACTTCATTTGGATTGACCACAGAATAATCAGAGAAGTGGGAAAATGCACTGTCCAAGGAACTCAGTGAAGATCCTGATGGAGATGTTGCCGGTGAAGACAAGCTGGAGCAACTAGTCCGAGAACAAATGTTTAATCTCAGTGCACTGGGTGGAAGAAGTCTGTTAGACGTGCTCTTTTTATCATTTGTCTCTTTTTTATTGTTAGTTTTGGAGACATCAATTCCTAAGGTCAAGCTGCGATTAATAAGTTTTTGCCCTTCAACCTGCAAATAGCGATGTTGCTTAAGATAATCATCTGCAGACTGGGAAAGAAGGGCATCACAGCTCGAGTTATTCTCCTGTGGAGATTCGTTAAGTTGGCTGAACCTGGATGCCAAGATTCCAATAGCTGGTTCTGAGCAGCGTCGATGCCTCCTCACATCTGTTGTGGAGGAATATCCTGAAGTGTTCGAGCATAGTGATTCATTCTCAGATTGCTCATGTAACACTGATCGATGATGAGAAACTGCTGATGTCTTAAGAGGTGAGGTCCTAGAACAACCATAGGTCCGTGCCTCTTCATGATAGGCCTGGTCCATATCACAGTCACTCAGAGTCAAAACAGAGTCTCTGCTGCGGTTTTCATGACTCATCTTTGTAGGTAAGCTGCTGTATGGGGAATCTCCATCGTCGTTAAGTTCATTCTCCAGGCTGTCATATGATGAGTCAATATGTTTTAATGAACAAATATCTAGAAAGAGGAAAACACAATTCCATTAAGTTCTAAAGGTTTAAGTAGTGTTGCATTCTAAATAGTCTTATTAGACACTGTCTACACTTTAAATAACATTACATCAGCACAGTTCTGAACTAGAACCCTGGTGATTATATTTAAATTATATATACATGCTGTTTAATTTTAGATAGCACTGAAAATTGTATAAAGCCCTTTAATTTTTTTTTTTGCCCATCAATGTCCCAATGAGTTGCTTTCCTTCACCTCTTGTTGTTTAGACATAAAATTAACTGAAAAGAAATTTCTCCTTTTTATAAGAAATCACATTTCAACATACTCTTAACTTGCAGTATATAAGCCCTCAGTGACCTATGTAACTGCAGGCACTGTAGAGTAATTCATCCTCAAAGCTGAAACAATATCACTTTTTTTCATTGAATTGGTAGCCTGTGAGCTTTATAATATCAAATGTATACATAGAGAAAAAAGATAGCTGAAGCCTGAATTGAACATCTTCATAGCATTTTTTTGTGAACTTCAAAATTCTAAGTCTACCTTTTGGAAAAAATAAATAAATGCATACCTCTTCATGAAAGAAAAAGTGTGCATTTATTTTTTTTTTCTTTGGGTCTAGGACAGCATTGCACCTGTGATCAGTAGATCCCGGGTGCAATGCTTTACAGCCAGCAGTCCTGTCCCATTGTACTATCCCGTCCCTTACGACAGGCTGTATGAGAGGCAGTATCGATGAACTACAGGAGTGGTGACGTCGCTGCTCCTGCAGCTCATTCATACACTACAAGTCTCAGCCGCACTAGCCGACAGGACCTGTAGTGTAGCGGCCAAATGCAATAAATGCCGACAGGGAGAAGAGCCCCGTGATTACGGCAGGTGTGTGTGTTCTACAAGTGGACCATGTTTCATGTTATACCCTAAATATGGGTATAACATAAATCATGGTCCAACTGGTGCACTTAGCCTTTAAGGATGAATTTCTTTGCAATGTCTTCAGCTACAGAGCTATTGTTGTAAAGCCTATTTACTATGTTCCCTCTAAAAATTCTCATGTGTATTCTTTTATTTCCTCAGAGTAAGAGATGCTTCAGTATTCCTTGTATCAGCTGAAAAAGCCATGTCATATCATTGGCCTGTATGCCGTAGGCTCATTATTCCCCTTTTACAGTCCATATGTGATAGAAGATCCATATCTATGGTTTTATTATTCTTTTATTGTGAACTGTTCATCCAGCACCGAATGAAGTCCCCGTACAGATGCTTTGAGTGTCCATCCGGGAACCTCCAGCTGGTCTCTTTGTATCTTGATAAGCGCCCAGCAACCGCTGTCAAAATACCGGTTTGGAGTGTGCAGCGTATTGACTGTGCGGTCCCATCGAGAAAAGTTTTGAAGCATGCTCCTTTGATCGTCAGATTGAAGTCTGCTTAAAAGCACCTGATGGTACTACTAACACACTGCTTATCGACTAAATCATGCCGATTTGGTCAGATTCAGTCGATAATCTATGCGTCTATACCCAGCCTTAGACATAGATGTAAGCAGAAAATCTAAAGTTACAGTGATACCATTTATTGACTAACTTAAAGAATTATAGATGCGAGCTTTCAAACTGACTAGATTTCTTCTTCAGGCATAATACAAAACTGAAACTTACAGCCACATATATACACAAAAGAAAGAGAAACAAATGCTGATCTAACAGACACAGTAATAAAACGCAAAGGGATTATTGAGAGTTAAATTGAGAGGGATCAGCAAACCATGAGCTCTCAATAATCCTTTTGAGTTTTAGTTCTGTGTCTGTTGAATCAACATTTGCTTCTCTTTGTTGGTTTGTGTATATATGTGGCTGTAAATTTTAGTTTTGTACTAGGCCTGAAGAAGAAACCAAGTGGGTTTGGAAAGCTCGCATCTTCAATTCTTAAAGTTAACCGATAAATGTTATTATTGTAATTATTGTATTGTCAGATTATTCAGAATTTTAGTACCTGAACTATCCTCTCTGTTGTCGTCCTTTGCTGACAAGCTGGCATACAATAATGAAAGGTCCTCCCCAAATATTGTACAGTAGTTTTCTATCAGGAACTGTACAAGCACCGACACCTGGAGGTAAAGATAGAAAACAATACATGAAATACATTCCAGACATGAGAATTTCCCTCTACAAGAGCATCTCCACAAGGCAGGGGTGATTCTGAGTACAGCACTTTTTGTATGGGGGGGGGGATTAGAAAAACTTTTAAATGAGGTGTGCATGCCAGGTGATGAGCATTC
>JAEOBE010561975.1:0-10301 GCA_022657655.1 Phrynoglossus myanhessei | reverse complement strand
AAAAAATGGAAAAAAATGGATTCTTGCTTACATCAGAGGATTGGCTTTAGGACAATTTCATCTAATTTACTAAAATTCACTTTGCAAATACTCAGCGCAGTACTTTCCACTGGGAGCTGGTGTAAATGGGTGGCATCACACAATTAAAAAACTCTGCGGCATGTGTAGCATATAGCTGAAATTGGTGGGCAGATGGCCAGATCACACCTTAAAATAGGAGCCACATAAAGGTGAATGGTTCAATAGAATCTAAGCCTGCTCACTATAAATGAATGTCTAAATCATTGTAAATACCAAATGCTCCAAATACTGTGCCACATGTGAGAGTGTAACAGAGGCACATAAATACAGGGCAGGGACCATTTTTAGAGATGAAACTTATATGCTTTTATGCACACTACTAGTCAATAGAGATCTAACACTCTGTCTGATCCTACCTTAAAATAGAGATGTATTTAAATACATTGGACAATACTTAGTAACTAGAAACTACTGAGACAATAAATGACTTGGTAACAACAGAAATACATACAGGGGTTAATTTACTGAAGACAAATAGGCTGTATATTTTACAAGGAACTCTTCCTTTAATGAATTAGATGTGCAAAGAATACCCAGTCATATGCAAGGAAAAAAAAAACAGTTTTGCTGGCACACGATTGAATGATGAAACCCAGTGGAACTTCACTTCATTTAGTAAACTAAGTGAAAATTCCCCTGAAAAGTGTAAAGCCTCTTTGCCTTTAGTAAATTAACCCCACAGAGTGTAACATTGAGGACATTGCATGTACAACACAGTGCATAAAATGTATAAGTCAGAACAGGGAATGTACAGTACAGTGTACAGAACAAAGGGGACAAAACAAGGAATGCACAGTGTGGAGTACAGAATATGGTTGTGTGGAGTACAGGCTCTGCAGCATATTGTACAGAATAAGGTGGTGTGGATTACAGAATATATAGCACAGTATATAGAATAAGGCAGTATAGAATAAGAGCTGTCTTTAATGCAGGGCAAAAGGGATAGATGTCCTGGGCCCACTCATTGTTGGGGGGCCCAAAGTAGCTGCCCTTTAAGCCCACAAAAGATCCACTACTCACTCTCTACCTGGGGAGGTGGAATGTCAATGTCCCTTTTCTATCCTCATCTTCCTCCTTGCTTACCTTCTTCTCCACCCTTCCCCTCTCCCCCATGCTGTTACTTGCAGAACAGTAGACATTAGGACCTTTGTTTCCCCACCAACTGCCTAGCAACTGATGATGCTGACAGTTGGGCAGGCCGGTCTAGGCATGTGTGACAGCGCCTGAAGGTGGCATTACCAGAAACAGTCAGTTTGTCGTCCCCCTTGCTACCTAGTAATGAGTGACCCTGGTAGCTGGGTGGGCCTGCCCATGCTCGGGAGGTTTATGGGAATGCATCAGCAAAATCTTACCCAGGGTTGAATCAATGTTAAAGATGGCCCTGTGTGAAACAGGGAATGTATGGCACAGCGTACAGATTGAAGCTGTGCAGAATAGGGAACATACAGCTCAGTGTTAAAGCACATGGATTGTGGTGTAAATGTCCCCATATAAGTAAAGATTCTTTACAGATGTTTTTAAGATTAGATCCAGAATTATTTTGTTGAAAGATATACATGCAGATACAAAAAGTGATTTTCCCTTCTTCAGCCTCTACTATCTTCAGTCTTGGTGTTGTGCACAGGATCCAGGAGAAAGGAGACTTCCTGGACCTGGAAAGGAGTCTTCTGCTGCTTGCTGTCTGTCCTGGGAGCTGACTGCGGCATTTGGGCAATAATAGCCACCACTGGATTTGAGGTCTTAAAAGTGGCAGGACCAAATGCTAATCAAATCTAGTGCACCCTGGTGGAAGTAATGTCATAACTGGGTATTACGTGTTACTCGTTATATGCACCATTCTTGATAAGGTCAATACTGACGAAACATGTTGAGTGGAATCTACTGATTGGTTTTGGAGATAGATTACTTTCTGCTGTAATTTTATGCATACAGCTGGATGTAAGCACTATTTAGTTTTATATTGTGCTTAATAAACAATTTATACCCAATGAACATCCCATCCCAATGCTTAAGAACATAAGAGAGAAGAATAGTGCCAGAGTGCTGGGAAACTGCTTTTGATGAAAGTAGGATTTCTGGAATTCCTTTGTGCAATGTTCAATCTGGTGCAGAGCAAGGTATGGGGTGCGCATGGTGAATTTCAAATGTTTCGTAAAGCATTGAACATATTTTTTCACTTTTAATATTCAAGGTTTTACACATTTTGATATGTGTAATCACCGAGGATTAAACAATTTTTTTTTTTTGGAGACACACACAAAATGTTCTTTAGCACATGTAATACATTTATTTTATGCACTGTGTTGTTGAATGTATTTATGCTACATATCTTAATTGGTATGACTCTATTGAAGTATAGCAGTATAGCATGGTCTCGTTTTCAGCTTTTACATCCAAACAATGGAACATGAGAGGGAGGTTGCACAGCACAGAGATGTTTATGTACTAAAGGAGTAGAACATGCTCACTTTGATCAGTGCCTTGCTCAAAGCGTGCATGTGTACCCAGCCATTACATTCAGACACCCGAATAAATTAATTATTTATGAATTTTTCAGAGATACAAAAAAAGTATGATATAAGAATAGTATTCAAGAGAAAAGGGAACAAATAGCCAGCAGAAGAGAAATCTAATTCAACATAGCAATCATGAACATGTTGTTAAGAGGACATTCAATTTAGTTACAGTAGATGTTCAGAATATATAACAATATAATAATAATAATATAATTTTTTACACAGGAATAGTAGTTCACATGAATTCTGAAGAACATGATTATAGCATAGTGTCATGTAGTAGAGATCAATGCGATTAGATAGAGACTTAAAGTAAAGAAAGAATAGAAATGAGAGAGATTAAAAGAAGAGATAGGCAGGAGAGCATAGGGAAGTGAGCAGGTGGTATTGTCCAGGACATACCGTATGATATGTGAGTCTGCTTCAACAACAAGTGGGTAACATAAATAGATCAGAACACAGCATGTACTTAACTGACCAAATATTTCTCAACATAGGTCTCTGTATTCCTGAGAACTCAAAAAAGTCAACCAGGGCAATCAAACTTCATGAAATGTCTCCTCTCTATGATGAGCAGTAGCCGCTAGGGATTCCATGGTACTTATATCATTCACTTTTCCCAGCCAACAACTGATGATGGAAGGAGGGTTCTGCTTGACCTCAGCATAATGGCATGCAGGTTTTAGCTGCATTTAAAAGATGCAGCAGAAAAGAGTTTTGATATTGGGCAAGGGGTAGAGGCGTTATATGCAGGAGGTTCCCAGGATCCCAGCCTGGATGTATCCCAGCAAGGACAGATAAAACAGACTGAACTGTGTCCCAGTAATAACAAAGCTTCAGGCAGGCCCAGAAAATGTGTAACATGGACCCCTCTTCCAAACTACACATCCAGCACAGTGGAAAATGTTCTGGGTAGAATTTATGCACTATGGTTGGAACTCTATGCCACCTAGAGCTTATCTTAAAGATAGTCTCCTGAATGGCATATGAGTTAGAAGCCTTGTGAGACATGAATAGGGTTCTATTCCTCTGGGTATCTGTAAAAGTGTATCTAAATCTTTTTCCCAACTACAAAGAAAAGATGGTATAAAGGGGGTAGGTGGGTTGGATAGATATTTGTAGCAGAAAGCTAAACCATATCGTAATGGTGACGCATCACAGCAGAAGACCTCATAGGGGGACAAAGGACCCTGTACTATTCGTTTATCTAAAGAGCGTTTGAGAAAGTGCCTAGTCTAAAAAACTGACCACAATGGTAGATGAGGGTCCCATAAACCTCTAATTTCTGCCGTGGATACTAGTTTATTATCCTTGTAATAGTCTTTTAATCTAAAGTGATCCAAGATCAACAGTGCTATGTAAGAGGGGTCCCTTGGCTCCAATGGAGCCTGCAGGTGACCAGAGATGGGGGACATCAAGGAAGGATATATTTCTGAATGTACAAAAGACAGGCAAGACCATGAGCATGGTTTCCACTAATGGATGTGAAACCAACTGTCTGTGTTCTTCTGGTCTGGCCCAAGGGAGACCTCCTAATGGGGTTAAAGATGCCGCTTGCTCCACTGAAATCCACTAATTTCAACCCCCCCAATTTACACCACTCTAAGATCCTGGTTAAATGTATCACTCTGTAATATTGCACAGGATTCAGAAAGCCTATACCCCCTCTAAGTTTGCTCTGTGACATCAACATCTGAATATGATGGTGTCCCATATTGGCCCACAAAAAACAGCAAACCCCCTCTTCATTGAATATAAAAAGGTCAAAGGCAGCTTGAATGGCAGAGTGTAGAGTAAATAGAGTAATCATGGTAGCACATTCATTTTATTTATATAGTTGCGACCGAACCACGAAAATAAGTCAGAGAAAGATCTACTGAGATCCTTACGAATAGTGGCCAGTAAAGAAGGAAAATTATCTTTAAATATGCCGTCCAGAGTGGATGTAAGGTAAATGCCTAAATATTTCAGGTGGTTTGTTGCCCAGGGAAATGTGAAAGAAGGATGGATATTCTATATTAAAACAAATGGTAAAAATACAGTTAAAGTTTAAAAGGGCACTATATTGCTTAAATTCTAATAAGTTGTGTAAAGAGACTGGCTGAGTGATAAAAAACAGCAGATCATCCACATAACCTGCAATTTTATGCTCAGAGCGGGCAATCTGCAATCCCTTAATATTTTGATTAGTATAGGTATGGCACAAAAAAGGTTCTAGGGTTAAAATGAAAATCAGTGTTGACAGGGGCAGCCCTGTCTGGTGCCATTGAAGATGGGGAAGGTCTCGGACAACAACTCATTAACGCTCACTGACGCGGGGGGCAAGAATATATAGCATCCAACCAGGAGCACATATGTGGTAAAAATGTGTGTCGGTAGAGATCTGGAGTAAAGGTATTCGATGAGAATGAGCAAATGTTATTGCATTGAGAGGTCTAGTCATGTTGTCCTTGGCCTCCCTTTCACCCACAAAGCCAGCCTAATCACTATGGACCATCCCAGGAATAATATGCAATAACCTCTTTGTCAAGATTTTAGTAAAAAGATTTAATTCAATATTTAATAAGTCAATGGGTCTATAGTTTGACCACTGAGAGAGATCTTTCCCCTCCTTTTAGTGATAGGACCACACGTTAACAGAGAGACCGTGGAGTTGTGTGTGGCTTCCACATGATTTTGCAAAATGTATGTCAACCAACATCTCTGTTTTTATTATAGTATAGGTTTTGGAATGCAGGCTTTTTTTTTTTTCTCTTTTGGAATGAGGGAAATGTGCACTCTCAATGAGTCAGCAGGAAAGGCCTTACCCTGGAAGATGGAGTTGTAAGCAGTAAGGAATGTTTTTTTCGCAGGTTCTGTCTGGAAATATTTATAGAAGAGAAAGACCATCTGGGCCAGGTGCCTTGTTAGGCTTGGTGTCACTAATACCCAGTGCCATTCCTCTCAGACATTGGAGCTTCCAGGATGATTCCTGGAAGATCTGAATCTAAAAGGTATCCCTGTATAGCAGATTTAACCTCCTGTAGGGTTGAACCCTCTAGGGTAGGGTAGAAGCCATATAGAGCAGAGTAGTAGTCTACAAAGTGGCTTGTGATATCACAGGATTTTACAGACAAGAGGCCCCCTCCCATGTCTATGTGTGGGATAGATGACTGCAAACATTGGAAGCGTAAAGCTTTAACCAGAAGGGCGCTCGGCGTATTGACCTAGTCATAGCATTCATCTTGCAGAGAGTGTATTTTAGATTCTACTTTATATAAAAGAAGCTCATAGACTTTATTACACAATATCTGAAGTTCTGTAAGGACTTTTTTAGCCAGTGATTGCTTGTGAACCCGCTCCTATGATATAATCTGAGCCATCAGGTCAGGCAGACTCTTCTATCTGTTTTTTAGCCTGGCTCCCCATGCTACCAAGCATCCTCTTATGACACACTTGTGTGTTTCCCAGATCACCTATGGAGGAGAGTCGGTTTGGTTATGATGAACGAAAAAAAATCAGATTTCGATTTAATTGCAGAGCGTACCTCTGGTTGTTGCAACAGAGATGCATCTAATCTCCATTGCCATGTTTTTGGTGGAGCTGAGAGGCAAAAAGACCTCTAACAACCCTGGCGCATGATCTGATAGTATGCACATGTCTATGTGGGGTCTAGGAACCCCACCAATGTCTGTCTAGCTTAACAAGAAATAATCAATTCTTGAGTGGGATTGATGTGAGCATGAAAAGAAGGGGTACAGTAACTGCCAAACATCAGCCAGAGTTTCTGACTGAAACAGGCCCTTTAACTTCCTCAGAAAGGCGTATGAAAGAGATGTTATGGGAGACATCAAGTAAGGGGGTCCAAAGTGACATTCAAGTCACCCCCAAAAATTAGGATTTCCTCTGCAAAGGAGAAAAGCTCTTCCAAACACCTGTCCAAAAAGGAAATCTGGTCGACGTTTTGGGCATAAACAGTAGCCAAAGTAACCAGAGCAACTGATTGACCATGATACACATACAGAAATCTGAGATGTGTAAGTTTAGGAATTTTACCTGTCCTGAAATAAATGTCCCGCGGATATACCACCTGCACCTTTTGCCATTACAGTTCCCTCAGTACTTGTGATCTTTTTTTCGGGGAGGTTAAATCTTTTCACATTCCACTTGAGCACCTTGGGGGGAGGGGGGGAGGAAGTGACTTCCGGTGCTACCACTGTGTGAGACATCTTGTAAAGTGAAATGAATAGATAGAAGGAAACACAAGAAGTGAAGAGGTGGGAGGAAGAAGAGAGGGAAAGGGAAAAAAAAGAGCAGGGGTAAAAGGGAACAAGAGGAAAGAAAGTTAGCAGGAGAGAAAAAGAGGGGAGAATAACCAGTAGAGCAAATAATTTTACAACCTAACTATATAATTTAAGTGGCTGGGCAAAAACAGCAACCACCGAATGCAAAAAGCGACCACCTTACTTCTAACCTTAGATTGCTGAAAGCAGAAATATCCTATGTGAGGAATTGAGAAATATACGTTAGTCAGGTGACAGGTCAATGTCAGACGGGTACATAAACCAGCAAATGTATTCTCAAAAAAAAAATAATCATGAGAAAATGAGATACATCAATGAGGTGACAAAATTAGTGAGGAGTTAGGCGCCCCATGGAGCAAAAAGAAATGTATCACTAACAGGCAAACTAGGAGCTAGTAATAAGGGCTCGTAATGCAATCAGTAGGCAAGTAGGATGCAACGTTGTGGGCCTCAAGCCTGGAAGGAGAGCCTCATGCTTTCACCGAGTGGCCAACCCCACAGCATCCCGCCACAGGTTTGCACCACAACACCCAAATGCCAATCAATAATAAGGCCAGGGCTCAGCAATGAAAAGAAAAATAACAATAAACAACAGGAGCATCACCTCTTACTATAACTGAGTGTGTCCAGTAGGGACTACAAAACATGAACAGTTCACTTAGAACGTAACATAAGGAAGCTGGTAAGAGGTGAAGAAATCGTCAGGATTCTACATATGTGGAAGTTGTTTTTTCCTCACCACGTTAAGCCTGAGCTCTCCATCTGCATCATCTTTAAGGTAGGACTGGGTCTCTACTAGCTGTAGAAGGGTTAGCAAACGGATGCAGCCAGTCAGGAACTTCAGTAGATGGAACATTGAGAAATGCAAACAGCTCTGGAAGTTGGTCTGGGCATTATGAGGTAAACTGTTGTTGCATCTTCTTTACTAGTAATTGAAAAGGATGTCCCCAGAGGTAGGGCGCACCAACATCTTGAATCTTAGACAGCAGTGGGCGCAGCAATCTGCGTATGAGCAGTGTCCTGCTGGATAAGTCTGGAAAAAAATCACAACGGCACCATCAAAGTCTAGTTGTTTCTTCTCCAGGCCTAACGCATTATCTCCTATTTAACTGAATAAAAGTGTATATGGCACAATACATGCCTTGGTTGATTCCCTGTGGGGTCCCGCAGACCCACCATTCTATACACTCACAGTCAAGCTCTATCTAGCAATAGATTCAGCAGAGTGCTGATGGTGAATTTGAGGTCCGGGCTTTGTGTAGCTTCAAGCAAACCCCTGATAAAGATGTTGTTCCTACAGCTACGGTTCTCACCATCGTTCACTCTCAGCTGTAAATTAAGGAGGGTTTGGTTGCTCCTAGGCCGA
This sequence comes from Phrynoglossus myanhessei, assembly GCA_022657655.1. Lineage (NCBI taxonomy): Eukaryota > Metazoa > Chordata > Amphibia > Anura > Dicroglossidae > Phrynoglossus > Phrynoglossus myanhessei. The sequence goes on along the minus strand of JAEOBE010561975.1, from coordinate 2,055 downwards.
GTGAGAGATAGAGATGTTAGTAACGTTATCATCTACCGGAGTTACCCTTTCATTGACTGCTGAGATCTCTCTCCGCATCAAAGCTGCATCGAAGCCTCCAAGCATGCCACCATAGCATCTAGATCAGTGCGTAGTGTAGCAAACATGACCCATAGCTCCCTACCATGGAGCAGCTGAGAAATATCTGAGGTCCCAGAAAGGTCCAAAATTGCTAGTGAAATCAGTCCGAGTAAAGAGGATGTTTGTGCAGGAGAGGCATGGCCATCTGCCTTGAAGGGCACAGGAGGTGATTCTAAGTAGCCTGGAGCCTCTGACTGACCAACCAGTTGGAGCACCGCCACTTTCCCTCGTGTTGGCGCCATCTTGGCTCCAGAACTTGGTGGAAGTTGAGATACCAAAGTTGGTAAAAAGTTGGTAAAAAGCTTGCAGATCAGAGTGGTTTGAGTCCTTGGGGATTCTTGTAGCCTTTTTACCCCTCGTCATGGGTATTGGGATCGTCAACTGTCACTTAATAAGGAGTTCTTCATAACCGCGATGCAGAACTCACTTTCGGTGCATCTTCACGGTTTCATCGCCGGGCCACGCCCCCCCCCAATACTGTTCTAAGTTCTCCCCAATTAGAATTACATAATACAAGTGTATTTTCACTTTTGCAGTTAAATCAGGATGGAACCTATTTGTTCCATGTTCTCATTTACATTGCTTTCTGCATTGCATACATTGCAAATCTCTCTAAAAAAAAACCCCCAAGAATTAATCTTAAATTTGTAAGCACCTTTTGCTTGCTTAAATCCTTCAACCTAATTTTTTCCCTATGTAAATGTTAATGTCTACACACACAGACCATTTTCATATTATACCCATATTTAGGGTGTAACATGAAACATGGCCGCATCACAGAAACCCCCACCACCCTTCTCACCCTCCCACTGACCTGAATAATGGGGTTCTTCTCCCCTCAGGCTGCATTTATCTCTTTGAAATCGGCACAGCTCTGCATGGCTCCGCTTGCACAGCCCTTGCATCCATTTGTGGATCCCATGACAAGATCTGTGAATGGAAATACTACATGTCTAGTCAACCACCATGGCATAGGGACTTGCTGTCTTTGAATGAAATACAACTGCAGTGACATCACCACACTTCTACTCTGATAGCCCGTACCTTGGTACTGTGAGTGGAAATAGGAAACCATTGCAATGCTCTAATGGCTCCTTTCTCCTAACCAAAAAAGTAAACTTATCTTTTATGGAGGTGGTTAGGGAATGTTAGGTTTACAATGATTAACCCTGTCTGTACTTTGTTGGTAGATCTCATTATCAGTTTTAAAGTACATTTGAACACTGCCTGTCCTAGCAAAGAATTAAAGACCTAAGGTGGGTAGACACGTATCAAATTATGACTAGAAAAATTAGAATTTGATACTTCGGAACGTTAATACGAACGTTCGATTCGAGTTCCGACCATGTTCCAACATGTTGAACACATTTTTGCGAATGTTTAGTTTCCAAACAGTGACTGGAGTTTTCAAAAACCCCTCCATTCACTTTGTTTAAAAGAAAATTGGATTGCGGTTGGGAAAAAGAATCAAATGATTCATAATGATTTTTCGAACGATGGAACGGAGTTTACCATTCGATCGTTTGAATGAAAATCGACACGTATATACCCAGCCTTAGAATCACTGTATGTTAATGAGAATAAGTTCTGTCTGGCCATCTATTTTTTTTTTTTTGCAAATTGCTCATCGTAGCCTGGCTTCTGCACAATGGCCTTCACCAAAGAAATATATAAAAAGTGAGAAATATATTTTTCAAAATAATTTTTAGTTATACTGTGTGAATGGGAACACATAACAAACATATAGAGGGGTTTTCTCAAATTATATTACAAAACACTTAAAATCAGATGTGTTTCATCATTTTTTTTTTTAATCCATAAAGATTTTATTAAATTTTAATGAATTTTAAACGTGTTAAACAGACACATACAGTCAGGAATAAGTAGGCAATACAAGGAAAAACACAAAAATGAATATGAGACAACGCAATGGAG
>JAEOBE010559911.1:0-11164 GCA_022657655.1 Phrynoglossus myanhessei | reverse complement strand
TCGAAGGAACGCACATCCGGTGCCGATGGTCGGTGCTACTAACGTTCCAATTATTGTACCTACCCTGATCAATCGTCAGGGTTGGTACAATAATTGGAACGTCTATACCCAGCTAAAGTCTCACCTTGCATGGTAGTCAGGTGTGTAGTCGTCTGTGTCCCTTACATACTGTAACTACAGTAGTAAAGGTTAACTGTATTCTATTTCTACCATCCACTGGTTCCTCCCCTAAAGAAGCGCAGCATGAAACGCGTTGAAGCAGTATCTAATAGAATATGGATACCGTCAGTGCACATCACCATGTGTTTAACACGAACATGCTATGCTTAGCATAAGTTGTTTTTAATATCTGATGTACAGAATGTTACCTTTTATATTCTGTATCAATTGTATTATATTATATACTAGTAGTATCCTGTATCTTCTATATGACTTAAGTTCACTTCATACTGTAGGCAGGTCCACTATAAATTTGATGCTGATGTTGTTCATTATTCAGTTATAAATGATATCGATTTATTGTTTTTCATTTTTAGCAGCACTGCCTTGGCACAGAACATGTTGCCGTCCGTGGACAGCGTTGATCTGCAGTACCAGCTGTGGCTGTCTGTGTGCAGCGTCCTGTGTGCCGCTGTTAATAACCCTCAGAATGGTAAGCGTTCCCCCTGCCTGGTGTTGTCTTCCCTGCTCCTGACATGTTCATGAACAGAATCATTCACCCGTAAAGGGCAATGACAGCGCGGCTCGCTTTTCCCTTTTTGCATGAACTTTGTCTGATCAATTTTGTGCTTCTTTCAGAGGAGAACCAGAAACTGTGCACATCAGCATTTCCCCAGGCAGACAAATGGCTGCGGTATTCTGTCCAACCTGAGATAGTCAGACCGCTCTGCTCTCTGATTGGTCTCACTGTTGCCAATAATCGTAAGTAGAGAGAAGCCTCTAATCAGTGCTAGTGCGAATTTAGGAGTCGGTGTAGCCAATGTAACTGTCCCAGTCCTTCAACTAAAGGGCATCTCTGCTTAGAAACTGTAAAATAAATCTGTATTTCTCTATTGAATTTCCATAAATTCTATTCAACTCCTAATAACTAGGGATGCACTAATGCCGATACTAGTGTGAATGCCGATACCATGCATTTGGATGAGCACATGTACTCACCCAAATGCACCGATATCAGAGATGCCACCGCAGCTCCGATGTCGGAGGAACTAAAGCTGGGTATAGACGCGTAGACGGTTGGATGAAAAAAAAAGTCATCCAACAATGATTGCATGAAAAATTTTGTGGGTTCTAATGTTTAGACACTGGTCATATGATGTTGCTGTGATCGAATGGTCGTTCCACGAACGAACAGATTTTTACCGAACAATCTTTCATTCGACCGGGGGAAAGCACTCACTTTAACCATTGGATCGTTCGAAAATCGTACACTTGTTACAACGATCGGTCGTACGCCGAAATTTTTAATGCGGATCCTACGAATTTGGTCGAATAGGTGATCGAAAACGACCGTCGAATCGGTCATACTAACGAGCCAACGATCGAACGAAAATATCGAATTCGACCGTTTCAATCCAACCATCTTAACCCAGCTTTAGGAAGCTTCACAGCCAATCTGCGTGGGTCTGCTTCACAGCCAATCAGGAAGCCAGGCGATGAGTCATCACCCCTCCTCCAGCTTCCCAACTGGCCATGAAGCCAACCTCATGCTACCTCGCAATGTTGTGGGGCAGTGTGTGGTTTGCTGATCAATAACACCTGATGCCAGTATCATTTTTTTGCTATCGGTGGGTACCGATGCCAACAGGACGGTATTGGTTTATCCCTACAAATAATCATATCCATCTAGAAGCTTGTAAAGTTACTTACTGAAGATGCCCATAGGATGGACTTTTTCAGGGCACTGACACAATCTAACTCAGTCCTGTGAATACGAACTTCCTGGTGTCACCATCTGAACTACAATTCAACACCTGTACAATGTAACATTATCATTGTTTGCAGGCAGCAATGCATGATGGGATATGTAGTTTTGAGAAATGGAGATTGCAGCACATCAAGCAGCTGGGAAAGAGGCTCAAAGCACACTAGGAATCCAGGACATTGGTGAAAATGATGGGCATTATGGAAAACAAACCCTATGTATTTCTATCACAATGCTGCTGATATATCAGGAGAGGATATGCTGGAACTGTACAACTTTACAACTCCTTTAAATGTATTTGTTTTACAAATTTGTATGATATAAACATATTTTGCAGTTTTTTAGAGGCTATATGGGACCATGCAGCCCATGCCAGCTGTCATCCCTGTTAGCATTAGAATAGTACATATAAGCATTTTTTTTGTTCTGTGCTAAAGCTATCGGCTTATACTGTAGTTTGAACTTTAATGAAAAGAAAAAACTTTTATTATCTAAGGCTACATTCACACCACAGCATTTCCGCTCCAACGCCGGCCCCATAGTTTTCAATGGGGCCGGTTTGCATCGGCTTTTACGAACACACGTTTTCTGCATGCACAAAAACGCTCGGATTCTGCCGGCAAAATCTGCCCTACACATGCGGATTTCTGCTTGTTTTTTTGAGGAAACCCAATGGTTTCTTATGGAGTGTTCTCCCCCCTTCTGACGTGTTTTCCACACGGATTCGGGGGTACACACTCCGAAAACACATGTTTTCTGTGCGTACAAAAACACAAATTTTCTGTGTGAATGTAGCCTTATTGTTACTTCACAGCACACATGGATGAGAAAAAAAAAGTCTTTGTCTAAATCAGGGGGAAGCCAAACTTTGGCCCTCCAGCTGTTGTGGGACTACAAGTCCCATGAGACATTGACAGTCTCTGACAAACAGAGGCAGATGCATGATGGGATTTGTAGTTTCACCACAGCCGGAGGGCTGAAGTTTGCCTACCCCTGGTCTAAATAAACTATCTAAAGTCATTTTTTTTTTAAATTTGGATACAGCAGGGAAGAGTTAGAATCCTGTCATGTTTTATTGCTGCCTATGTCCCCACTGGGGAGATTCACCCCTCTATTTTTCTTAAAAGTGAGGGGAAATTCAAAATACTGAGTTGCTGATGGAGCAGAAATAGAAGGGGAATCTTCCAGTGGGAACACTTGATCCAAATACAGCTGTCTAGGGATATTTCCATTACTTTGGAGAGATCATTCACATCATGCTGTGTCTTAAAGAAGAACTCTGGGCATATGAAATCTCAACCCTTGCAGTGGGGCTTGCTGGTTTTGGTCTAAGGTCTAAAATAACAAAGCTATACTCATGCTTCAACTATTTTGTCAGGATTTACTCTGCTGCCTGAGTGACAACTGACTCTGTCTGTCCGGAGGTTGAAGCAGCTGTGCCTGCCCTCTCCCCTGTTTGTCCCTCCACTAAGCACTGTAAGAATGGCATGCGGAATCCCTTCAGGGAGCGGTGACTAACTGTTAAGAAATCATGAACTGACCGATCAAACAGGGTTCTGTTTACTGGATGGATAGACTGGATGGATGGATAGACGTACAAATCCATTTGGCACATAAAACAGCTCCAATATATGTCTTGCCTCTATGTATCTTGGTGTTTGCTTGGATTTCAGATGTAAATGACACATTCTATTCAGCATGTCTGAGCTCTGTAACACTGAAAACAGGACAAATATACACGTGAGAACATTTGCACTCACAGAGAGCTGCGGGTAACCACAGATGACTTTTACACTGCTGAAAGGGTCTAATGCAGAGCAGGAGGCAGGTACAAAGCACTCGCTGTATATTACATGCTACAGATATAACCAGAGGAAGCCAAAGCTGATTAACTACCAAAAAAAGTGAAATAAGAGAGAAGAAAAAGGTGTTTGGGTTACGTATACCATCCAATCAGAATCAACTATGACTTTACTATAGCAGATTAGGAAGAGGAGGTCTGCTTGTTTGCTCTGAGTAACTCTGACAATCCTCTGCGGCGTTTTTATAAAGTAGCTCACTTTCTAAAAATGATTATTATTATGCCATTATTCTATCTCGCCTTAATAAGAATGATGAACAGAAATGTTACTCATAATAGCAAAACTGTCAAGAATCCGAATTATTACTTTTCACTAAAGTTGCCCTTAAAGTAAACCGCCACCGTCCTGAGTATAGTCCACATGGTAGAATATTTCCCTTTTTCCTGCTCCTGAGGTCTTTCTTTCCTGCATGTTAATGTAAAGCACCCGTCTGTTGTCCAGTACTGTATGTCTTGGGCAGGGTGTGATATGATTCGATCATTCCTTGATAGGCAAGCAATCATACATGGAACAGATACCTGTGGAATGGGAGAGATGTTTGTCCAGGGAGGGGCAAACATCTCTCCCGTCCACAGGTAAACATACCATCCTGGAAAACACAGACAGCTAGGGACAGATGCGGCCGCTGTCACCCTGTCATAAACATGCATGGGCACAACAGCTGCACCTGTGTGGTTACACCAGGAATTCCTTGCAGACAAATCTATAGATTCTTGCAGCAGGTATTCCCTGATGCCTGTTGTGTATGAGGCCAAAAAATGAAGTTGTATTTTACATTAAAAAAAGGTAGTTTACCTATGTGGTATTCGTGCATTATGATTTAAAATAATAAATAGAATCAAAAATGCTCAATTTATATAAATGTACACCAGTGTGATAGGCGTTCATGGATTTGCAAAGGGATCCCATGATATACGGAGGCAAAAGAGATACAAATAGGGGGAAGACCACAATATACCGTATATAATTATTATATGTTGTTTCGTACGCCCTTTTGGGCATCAATCAGCATGTTTTCTGTCTCAATAGGTTTTGCTCAGGATTACTTTGTTTCTCTCGGTGGGCTGGATACATTGGCAAACATCCTCCTGCATTCAGTGAATGGTGTGCAGATGGAAAGGTCGGGCTGCAATTTAGCAGTAGCAGTATGTAAGACTTTGGACGCTTGTATCGCAGAAAACCGTAAGTGATCAGTATGTATTAACCATAAAACTGGAACATAGAAATCTGCATAAACATCTCGAGTTATCCCTCATCTTTTCATTTAATAGAAACAATGGATCAAAGGGGAAAATGCTCTACTTTTCTGCAAATGGCTGTGCTCCAGTTTTTGAATTGTGGTATCTTTGTGTCTTGAATACACCGATTGCTTTGAACAAGGTTTGATTGGTTCAGACCGAGATCCGCACCCAACCTTCTCGTATTCAGCTCTTTTATGCCGGGTGTCACCATCGGCAAACACTAGCAGCTCTCGGGTCTCCCCTGTACGCACTGCAGCAATACATACCTTACATGGGGGCGGGCGGGAGGTGGGGCTGAAACGAGCGACAGACGCCTCTGAAATCGCACAAGTCGAGCAGAGGTGTTCATCGCTTTACCACCTGACATATGGCATAGGGAATGACCGTCCCCTAGGGCATATGTGAACCGACCCCTTTGAAAACAATGGGAATGCTGGTGTTCTTCGTTTGTGCGCCTGTATGTCGAGTGACCAATGATGCAGTGTGAACCCAGCCTCATGCTGAAGACTGCTTTACTCATAGTTGTGTTAGATCAGCTTAAAAGTTCAACCCTAATGAAGTGTCAGACAAAATATAAAATAATATTCAGTTTCTTCAATACATACAACTAATGCCAGTACAGAAAAATACTTGCTGATCTGTCAATCATACAGTGTGCCCCTGACTAATAGTTGCCTTTCCGTACCCATGTGCCAGGGACAATCCCTGTTTTAAGGGTTGTGTCCTTGGAAAGCCAATGTCCCAGTAATGTGCAGTCCTCTGATGAGTGTTGCTAATGCCAGTAATCCAGGGCACATGCTCCACTTCTGGGTCCCAATGCCAAGACCACCTCCATATTTTTCTATTGTATTAGCCTTATGCATTATGCTGTCAGCTTTTGTCCCTACCTGCTGCCTGTCAGACCTTTCAAGAGGCGTTTTAGACCCTCGTCTCTGTGCTACAGGTCTTAGAGCTGGCGGGCAGGATAGCATATGGGGACAGATGCTGGCAGCTGCATTATTTACATATAGAAGACAACAAGTGTGAGTGGTCATGTGATCAGGATCCTGAGCACTCACCAGCCAAAGTAACGTAATGTCAAGATTTAAAGAGCACAATTCCAGGAGGGAGAAGGGAATATGTGCTGGAGATGTTTTATTTCTGGTGGGTGGGGGGAATGATATTGGGTACTTTGGAGGCTCCTCTATATTACTAAAAGTGGCTGTATACTGAGAAGCTTTCTTTGTTCAGCCTAAGTCCTGTTGGCTGTACAAAGACAGTTTGCCAGATTTCCCCATCAATGTTACTAGGGCTGTTTGGGGCATCTCCCACTGTTTTTCTTTGTATTCTGACAGCGGCTGATGGTGCTGTAAGAATACCGCGGGCAAACCTCTCAGAGCTGGCAGCTCATTGGCTACTAACTCTGTTTGGCCAAAGATTATCTGCCTGAATCCTTGAATCAGCTGATCGAGGGAATCCAGGAAAAATGGTACTGACAGCAGCACCCACCGGCTGATGTCTTGAACTAGCTGACCCCTACACTCTGTGGGTTACTTACTCCAGACCCCTGCACCCTGTGCTTTATGCACTCCTGACCCCTGCACTCTGCAGATTACTTACACCTGAGCTCTGAATATTGTGCGAAATGCACTCCTGACCTCTGGCATTTGTACTTTATGAACTCTAGAATCCTGAACTCTGTGTTTTATGCCCCCCTGAATCCTCAACTCTGTGCTTTATACACTCCTGAATCCTGAACTCTGTGCTTTATGCACTCCTGATCCCTGCAATCTCTGTTTTATGCCTCCTGAACTCAGGACTTTGTGCTTTAAACACTTCTGCACTCTGTGGGTTACTTTACTCCAGACCCCTGCACTCTGTGCTTTATGACCTCTTATGTATTATGTCTTATTTATGGCCTGACCTCTTTACTATGTGCTTTATGCATTTCTGACACCTTAACTCTGTGCTTTTGGCATTCCTGATCCCTGAATTCTGAGTGTTACATACTCCTGACCCCTTCACTCCCAGAGCAGAGTAAGCTCAGGTTTTATTTTACCATGCCCCATCCACTATCAGAACAAAGTGGCCACACTCACCATTCACAGTGGAATGCTAAGTGCATCACATGATTCTTCTTTATAGCGTCCTTAAGGGTATTCCAAGTCTTTCCCAAGACTTGCAATGTTTCTGGGTCCTGTGCTGTTTGCTGGGTAGCCATTTTATGGGTGACACTAATAAGAATCACAGACACCATCCCCAGATAATAGAGCTGCTGGAGCCAGTCTCGCACCCAGCTCTCCCAGCTCTAGTCTCTTGACCCCAGGTCTCTTATGCACTGCACGGCCATATTGATTTCTCCCGATTTTGTAGTATTGGCTAGAAATGGGGGCATGGCTTTGTAAATGTAATAAAAATTGGGCACGGTCAGTAGAGTCCCTGGATTTCATTCTGAATATCAGGTCCCCGTAGCATTAATGGGGAAATAGGTAGATTTCTCTTATTCAGCCTGTGGGGCTTAATGGGTCAAATCTTAAGATATGGCCAGCTTTACTCAAATACACTTGTATTTCTTCATTTTGGTTGCCTACTCCCCTCCAGTCAGATAATGAGCCCATCAGAGTTCTAATATGTGACAGTAAATGTCAGTTTAAATATTTCTTTAATCAGATGGAATCCTTGGGGGGGGGAACTATTTATTGCAAAAACAGCAGATTTTAAATGAATTTATTCTGTTTATTAAAGGTGATATTTTTCACTAGCAATAAAACTGACACTTCTTTCTATAGCCAGAGCTGTGCATCATTTGTCAAAGTACAGCATCGTATCCAATATGATCAGCCTGCTGTCTCATAGAGATCTGGATCCTGAAGACAGGTACAGCATTGTACTTACCTTAGGCCACTGCACTGAGAACTGTGGTAAGTAGAAGGAATTTATATGGTACAATTCAGAATTTAAAGAAGAAATTGTGACCCTGGCAGTGGCGCTACCCCTGCACTGCCAGGGTTAAGTGCTGGTTTTGTCTAGGGAGCTAAAAAAACCAAGAAATACACACCCGAAGATAGGACTCAGCTGGCTGCTAGTCAGATCCCCACAGCTTTTCTCCCCCAGAAGTCTAAGCTCCTGTGAGTGATCTTGTCTTATGCATAGGACACCGAGGGGCATTCCATCACTGGAGAATAGGAGAGAGAGGCTGTGGGGGCCGGGCAAGAAACCAGCCAGGTCTAAGGTATGGCTGAGCACTTCTTTGTTATTTTAGACCCTAGACAAAGAAGAGCACTTAACCCTTCCAGTGCAGGGGTAGCCTCAAAAAACATATAGATGTCAGTCCTCAGCACCAGTATAAATACAAATTATCACCTCCTGTCTGGTGCCGTCTCGCTCACATTCATGCAAGTCCTGGTCCTCTACTGCATTGAATAAGCTAGCCTGTAAAAAAAAACAAGTGATACTATCTAACAACTTGTGTTAAAAATAAAGATTTTACTTGCATACAATATGTGGAAGTCACATTGCCTTGGCAAGGCCCCTTTGTGTAGTGTGGTCCTAACTCTAATCTGTGAAATCCCCTATCTTAGAGCATATATAGCAAAGGGCAGATTAGGTGCAGGAACACCTAGAGGTAGCCCATTCCTCCTTAATGCCCGTTCCCACTAACGCGGCCGAAAATCGCACTCTAATGCAAATCTATAGAGGCTAAAAAGACTGTACTTGCAGCCTCTTTAGCCTCCGCCACGATCTTTGCCGCAAAGTAGTAGCTTTGTGAACTTCGCCCGTGGTTTCACCAATGGCCGAACCACGGGCGAAGTGTGAGGGGACACCGCACATTGCCACGATGTCCAGCCGAACATCGCAACTACATGTAGTAACTTTGCCCACGGTTTTGCCAATGGCCCAGCCCGCGGGCGAAGTATGCGGGGACACGACACATAGCAACGATGTGCAGCCGAACATCGTGGCTAAATCTCTTGCGGAGATTCATCACAATGTTCACATTGCAGCAGGGGGTTAAAGTTAAAGGCACAGGGACACACCAGAAGCTCAGCACATCACAACATCAGCTGAAGCCCCCAGTGTGTCCACACTCCAAATCTAACAAGTGAAACAAATGGCAAATGCACCAATTTATTACTAGTTTTGAAAGTAAGGTGCACATGGAGGGTCTTTTCACAGTATAAATACCAGCATTTCAGGGTGAATCTACCAGGGCCCAAGGTTAGGGGGCATTGAGATCTTCCAGGCCTGAGACCTGCTAGAATCCTCACCAATAGTCCCCCCTGCCCACACATTAACTGGGCACCCTAGCACTGATCGAATCCTTGTCCCTGCCGTTCACACAGCAGGATATGGCAGGGCCACATCGCCTGACAGCCCACAACAACAACCCAAACACCTACCACTCTTCCACCCTCTTCTCTACAAACCCTGGAGAATGTATGCACAGTGCCGTATGCCAAGAACCTATCACTGCCACCACCAAGCCCGCTCGACAACAGGGACCAATCGGCCGCTGGAGGATAGCACTGGGGACCACTGACAAGTAGGTCCTCTTCTTCCCAGCACACATTTATCAGCCTCCCACACACTCACCCCAGTCCTTTTTCCTCCTCTGTGTTGAATAATGCTCATTTAATGCAGGTCCTGTGAGCTCAGGTCATCTAGGGCTCACCCCCGGTCATGAATGCACTTTTGCAGCCGTAGGTAGCAATCCTCTTATTTGAGACTGCAGCTCCTTGTCCTGTGCTTGCATGGTATGTATGACACATTCAGTGAATACAATCAGGGCCGCACATATGCTGGGGATGGGGTGCAGAATTGGTAAGATTTTTTTTTGAAAAAGGATATTTATATCTAAAATACCGGGGGCTCGAAAAGGATAAGTGCAGATATTTTTTTCCCTGACTGACTTTACACTGAAATGCTGTATTACATAAAAGAGCCCTAAGAATGTAAACAACTGCAGGACTCTTTGTTTGATAGTGTAATGGCTATAAAAGAGCTGGTAGGCAGCATGTGTTATCAGCGTGAGCCCATGGAAGTAGCTGTCAGACCTCAGGGGGCATCTTTGTTTAGAGCAAAGTCATTTTCAGACAAAATAAGTTACATAAAGTGGTAAATACAAAACTTTTTTAATAATTGACCTGTAAATATTCAGAATTTTTAATAAGCCCATTTATGACTTGTATTCTTTAAACTGAAACCAGTTTTATTTAGAGGAAAACAATCCCCTGCAGGTCACCTCTATATACTGCATTCAGTACTACAGATTCCTTTTTACTTCTGGTCCAAGCAACAAGATGTATCCATCAGAGCACACTTGCTTCTATTTCCAAAGCAAAGATTCTTCTTATGTTGCGTCATATTCATATAATCCAATGTTTTGGAATCATAAGGCTGCGTTTAGACCAAGATCTGCACCCAGCTGGATCCTGTTTTGCTCGTTTTTGTTGGTGTGCCACCGCCGGCAAAAACGAGCAGCTCTCGGGTCTCCCCTGTAAGGTACGCGCTACAGCAGCGTGTATCTTACATCGGTCAGAAGGGGGGGCTGAAACGATTGATGAACGTCTCTGAAGTTGTGCAAGTCGGGCAGAAGTGTTCATCGCTTTTCTGCCCGATATATGCCCATAGGGAACGACCGTTCCCTAGGGTATATGTGAACTGGCCCCATTGAAAACAATGGGAATGCCGGTGTCCATCATTTCTGCGCTTGTATGTCGAGCACTAGAAACGATGCAGTGTGAACCCAGCTTAAGGAGGTCCCTTCATGACATACGTCATGATTCCCTGATGAAGGGACCTCTTATAGTTCTCTTATAGTTCGAGAAATAATTCTAGAGCTATAAATCACATCTAACGCTAAACTGATGAGCGGCAAGAGCTTTGAAAGAAACTCCTGGGGCCAATTTTTGGGATGGAGGTTTTTTGTTGATTCAGACTTTTTGCAGCTTTGTAACGAGCAAATAAAACTGTTTTATCTTTTCCCAATGTATTTTTAGTTAGAGTTCTTCATAATTATAAAGAAGCTTTACATAAAACCTTTAGTCTGTATTGTGCTTCGAAAAGTTTTCACGTGACAAAAAGTATCGGTGAGTACTGTACTTGAAGAAAAGTATCGGTACTTGTACTCGGTCTTAAAAAAGTGGTATCAGTGCATT
>JAEOBE010547666.1:0-11420 GCA_022657655.1 Phrynoglossus myanhessei | reverse complement strand
ACTCACCATACCTCAGATAGAACAATCTTTCCTGCCCCCCCATTGGATGTGCCATATGACATATCAGAGCAAACTAGGGAGGAGGTCTGTCATGTAACAACATGAGCCTTGTGACCTGAGAAATTTTATACAAACTTAACACAGTCCTTTGGGACGATCTATAAATGTATGTGTACAATCAAAAATGTCTATGCTCTCCCACAAATTCAAGTATTATCATAATATAAAATAATCAAAATACATAAATATAGTATATTAATAGTCCAATAGTATCCTCCATGTTCTAAGTGCTCTCAAAACAAGTTATAATTCTATGTTACACCAGTTTGATCCTTCCATCATCATTGGCACTCGCCAAATGAAGTGAGGCTTATTGTAATGCCTCTAACATCTTCACAGGACAAAGGAAAAATAAAAAGATAATGCCAGCAAAGAACAAATATGTGTAAAATTTACATAAAATGTGTTTTTTAGCTGAATGCCACATGGATCAAGCCCTATAAGTATAAAGAGTGCTTAGCTCTCATAAGAGATTACAAGTAACCAGGCAGTAAGAAACATGCCTGCAGACACAGAAACAACAAGCCAGGGTGGAGTTAGCTCCCTGAAGTGATATAATGGACCAGTGCCCCTGGTGTTGTTGGATTACACAACAAGTGCCAACTACAATCTCAGCAAATAGATTGCAGTTAGTTAACAGCAAAAACAATCATGCATAAATAGACAAAACAAAGTGTACGACTTGTAAAACGTCAACACAAGCTAGACATTGATGAGTGAGGAGCGTACCAAAAAGAAAACAGAAAAATAGAATGAAAAATGGCATAACAACAAGGAAACATGAAGAAAGCCAGCAATAATCAGACCAGAATACAATGTAAGAAAGGCCTGGGGGAGACAGAAAGAAACAAAATGTTAGTAAAAAGTATAAATAAAGGATGATAACTATGAAAACAAAATGGGAAAATGATAACCAAATTTAAGTATATGCATTTTATTCTTATAAAGTGTACAGTATGCAGTCAAAAATGTAAAATGGTAATATATAATACAAAATAAAAAAGCAGCTGAAATTCAGATGTGTGAATTTTTCTCTATGTATTACCATCTGCCGTATCATATTGCCTATGTCACGTGGAACCCTATATGTTGTTTTTTTATTACTGTTTTTATTGTATTGATGAAAACTTCAATAAAAACTATTGAACGATAAAAAGCAGCTGAAAGTCTGGTGGAAGGCTTTCACTAAGCAACTGTATTTACCTCCGTTTGAGCATTAGTCCCCCTGCCTGGATATATGCGGTAACCTCCACAATGAGCATGTGATACTTAGCTGTTTGTTGAGGCTCTTTAAGATAAATGAAGCAAATTATTTAGGAATTTAACAGCAGATGATTGGCCTTAAGTAAGGCTTGATGTACAGTGGAGCCATCACTGAAAAGAATGACAGTGTGAAGAATTTTGTCATTGAAACTAGCCAAATATGCATGAAAGAGAATAGAACCCAAATCAAATAAATATGTATCACTGAAATAGAGTCACAAAGATTGTGAAGGGATATAACAGAGTCACAAGCTGATATGGTGGATAGCGAACATGGATGGGTAGAATGTTTGTATATTTTTGGCAACTTGTAAATATCTAGACACTTAAGGATATTTAACTGTCAATATTTCAACTCGTCTTCACTTATCCATCCATGAGAAAAAACTTTAGGCATTAAGGCATTTATAATTCCTTTATACTGGATGACAGGATCACGAGGTAGAGAAGTATAAATATCTAAGTCTGAGAGTAACCTAATTAATTAATGGCTACAGTAAGAGCAGTTAAGCAGTGCAATTGTGCCTCATTTTCCTTGTCTGTTGGATGTATGAATACATATCATAATTAGCCAGTTCTCATTCTGCAGTCCATGCAACTCTGGAGATATTGTTATACTATTTTGGTTTTTGACCACCTGAGAAACCTAATGAGAAACAGCATGCTGAAAAGACTAGATCATAGCGGATGGCATTTACTTTCTTATTGTGTGCCACTTTGAATTTAGATGTCATAGGATTGGGTGGCAAATTCTCAAATGCTTCCCTGAGCGCCAAGATTCTTTACATCTGAAAGTTGAATTCTTTAAATGGAACTAAACAAATGACTATCTTCAACTGATGGTATTTCTTCAATTGGGGATAGTGAGCAATGAATGAGATTAAATTTCTCTTGTATTTCCTTATTTTATGGATCTTAAGTGGAGGTTTATGGGATCTTGTAGAGCTATTACCTAAAAAAGGCACAGAAACTTGTGCAGGACTAGAACAGTGATCTCAACCAGTGCCTGATGGTTTATACATCACTATAAACACTGTTGGAGCCTCAGGTTAAGACTTTGGTCGCAAACAGCATATATGACATGACATCATTGCTTGCTAAGGCTCAGCACAGTTGGGTGTCTTGCTTGTGCCTCTCCTGAGTGGTAAGACTAGGGTCCTCAGAGCCTGTGGGCAATCAAGTCAAACTTCAGCACAACACAATGGCACCACAGACACCTCTGGGCTCAGCTTCACACTCCTGATACCTGTGGGCACGCCTATCAGGATTGGGGGTAGATGGGGGGGGGGTCTGGGTGACTTCAGTGTATGGTCATTCTGGGTGATGCTACTGAGTTTAATAACTCTTGCTGTGCAACACTTAATGGAAACACAAGCTCATTTCATGATTGCCTCCCAGATGAAACTATATATATATTTGGATTCTTGGACTCCAAACTCATGCTGTAAATGCAGTACTGCTGCCAATCAAAAAAAAGTCAGATGTAAGAGTCCCTACTACCCACTGATGTTCTCTCATTTCACTACAGATTGACAATGACTGTGAGGACTGAGATTACCAATGGGAGCATTGGGACATAATTTAAACCTTCACTTCAGAGTCTCATGTACAGCTTGGGCCTAAGATCTCTGCAGACACATAGGACTTAATTAATAACACAGACATATAAGGTTAAAAAAAGAGTAGGGGATATCTTTGTAATTTCCAGACAGTGATACACGAACAATATGAGACTTGGAGGAGTCATTACATATTATAAATAGTTACATATTCTGAAATACCACCTGGCACATCCAAGCTTGTCCAATAAGTCAATGCCCCAGTCTAAGTACTGCAGCACCCAGTAATTTCTGGGTGACGGAGACCAAAACTACAGACAGGTTCTGGATTTTACTCATTAGTATCAATACTAATTATATGAGGCCTCTTACCTCTTCATCTAGGAGTCCACTAGATTCTGACTCCTTGCAAGGGGATCAAGGTCTTATTTTAAAAGGCACAGTGTTTCTCCAACTTGTGCTTTCTAGTAGCACTTCAGCACAAGAGTTTCTCTAGTTGCAAAATCATGTGGCACACATGGGAATCCAGCTCACATGAAAGGATAGTATTCCAATTACTGGCTTTGAAGAAGGACCTATACTACCAATGAACTAACCAATTAAGATCAATCCAATTCTGACTGGAAGATGTTTTTCTCTTGCAATGCAACATACTGTTTGAAGGTTGCCTGTTTTCTTTAATTAGCTTCAAAGGTACAAGGAAGTGAATGAGAAGCTCCCCACTGTAGGTAGGATAAAAACCTGACTGCAATATTAACATTCCTTAACTGTCCATAAAATGTCGGACTCAGACTTCATCAAGCTTTTATTTTTTATAAACTAGGATTTTTTTTTCTTATGAACAAATTTTATCTGCATCCCCTTTCCCTAATCTCTTCAGTAAAGAAGTGAAGTTCACAATTATCTACAGGCATTAAGCAGCAAAATTTTAAAAAGTGATAAACTGCACAATAATCTTTATTATTTGACTCATTCTCAGCAAGAGAACACATTACAACAAATCGTCTTGGCAAATTGCTCTATCACTTATAGGAGAGTGTCTAGTAATGTTACCTCCCTCAAAAGGCAACTGAGCCTATCAAACCAGACCATCCAATGTCAGACTGCTCTGCACTCCATCATCCATTCTGGTACGTAACATAGTTGTCAATATAAGAAGATTAAGAAATTAACCTCTTGGTGGAAGTGGAAGTGCTACGTTTATGTACATTCAGCGCTAGCTTTGGTGCCAATCACCCTATTTAAACTGAGCACAGCAGAGTTACTGAGTGGAATGGAAAACTAAACACTTTACATTATAACTATATTGTTAAATATGAGGGGTTCACTTCCTTTGGGCCTTGTTTATAATTGATGTACATTTACCAAACAAAGTATGCCTGATTTGTAACAATAAACTCTGCAGTGTTTTGCTCATCCCTGGACCAAGAGCAAGGAGTGATGTGATCCCGAGCTAGCAGCTTGAGACCAAAAACTGTTTTATTTAGCACAAGGAAGAGGTAATTTTCAATCAAAAAAACAATGATATGGTAATGCTAGTGTGTTACTTTTTGGTTCATTTAAAGTGTACAAGAAACTTGCACAAGGAAAAGGGACAGCAAGGAAGGATAATCATGGTACTAAGATGGAAGCACAGCTTGAATATAAGGGGGTTAAAAGGCAAATTCTTAAAATCATAAAAGGCAAACCGGCTATTTGGTTTGCAAGAGAATTTGAACTTTACAAGTGAACTTCCCCATAGCTTAGGGAATGTGTTTAAAATTTCCTTCTCAAATAATATAAAAAGGAGGGCAAATAAAACAAAAAACAGTACTCATGGGATGGGATGATGGAAGCCAGCAAAGCTTAACCTTATTCACTAAGCTAAGGAAAAATTTCCTCTAAAAATGTGAATCCCCTTGCACATTTAACAGTTGCTTATCCTTTAGTAAATCAACTCCTTATTTAATATAAATGTAAGGGATGCTATGTTCATTTACAGAATATACATAGAAAAATGTGCAAGCTAGATATAGAAAGTTTTTTTTATCTCAATAAACTGCTCACATTAAAACTTAAAAAAGGGGAAAAACTCAAAGTAATGTGTGCTTGGCTGAAATGCCTCTGCTTTCACTAATCTGTTTATTCCCACCTGAATTGTGTGTTTTTAGTTATCTGTAAGACAGCCAATTGGTCCATTCCCTGAACTGAAAATTACAAAGCTTCATAAAATAAAGTCTAGGTCACAGCAGCACAAGTAAAAATAAATTAAGCTGAATGTGAGGTTAATCAGCTGAAAACAGTATCACATAGCTATTTGAAGTCTCATGCTGAGTTTATAATTATCCTTTATTCTATCATTACAGATCTCTTGCAGTTCATTATTTTAAGTCAACAATGCTGCAGGGATGCTTCAAGGTAAAAAAAAAAAGACTTGTATCATATGAACTGATAGTGTTATGTGTATAATTACAGCATGGGAATTAATGCATAAATTAATCAAAAGCAATACATGAGCAGTACTTACATAGTATCACAATAAAAATAGAGAGCTAAAAAATGTAGATTTGAAAGAAATAAAATGTATGGCTAACATGGAAAATTGCAGCTGGAAAACTAAGAAAATTAAAAGATATAAAGCCACATAGAAGTAACTTAGCCTATTACAGTTCAAGTTTTATTAGCATGTCTGCATACATCTGCTATTGTATTTCTACATCTAGACACACATTTCATGAGGGCTGCCCACAGTTCTTTTTGTTAAGTTATACTTTTCAAATGATGAGCTCAATGAGATCTATCAACAAAAACCTTTAATCTAAAAACAAACACATTAAAATGTTAACTGGGGCTACTTTTTGTATCTTCCAGTTGAATAAGCCTAATATATTAAATACTGATGTAAATTTTTAACAATAAACTCAAAATGCCCCCAGCACCCACCATTTCATTGTGAAAACGACTGGGTTTCAGTCTCTCTCTTTATTAGCTGTAAGGGCCTTAAAAATTTGTTAGGAAATTTCTTTACATCTAGGTACATGAATCAGGTTCCCAAATTTTGAAGCAATCGATTGTAGAATAAGGAAAATTTCATTACATCATCTTAAAACCTCTTCATATTTTCCATGAATATAATGGTGTTTTGTGGGGAATTGTGAAAAAAATATGTATTATGTGTACATTTACCTAATCTGAAAACTACTCTTCACTGTAGTGACTAATGGCAACATCATGTATTTATAACCCTGGAAATACTCATTAGAGATAAGTATTTATGTTTATTTATAACAAATGTTTACCCAAATATGTATTAAATATATGCAAGGTTTTTATTATGTAACCAAAGGTGGTTCCACTGCCATGTCAGACAATATGGCCTTTCTGAGGACCAGGAACAAGAACTTTTGTCCTATTGAACCCATTTAGAACTCTACTGCAGGACCCCATATAACGAATACACAGTATTTGGCTTGGTGAATCTGGGAAAATCATATTTGCCATTGAATAAGAAGTTAACAATAATGATAGTGGGTTCTTAGGATTTAACCCATAGACTGGTGTGGGCAACCCTGATAAAGCAACATACAATATTCATCAGGTCTGGTGAGGAAAATTTTGAACAGATTCCATATATGATTTTAGCCTTGTAAACTTTTTTCAAAATAAAATTAATTATACAGACTTTACACTTTCAAGAGATCTCTTTTTATGCACATCTTCAATATCTTTCATGCAATGCAATTCTGATGAGAATGTTGTCTGAAATATCATGAAAGTTTCCTTCAAGTTCTGGAAGCTTTGTAAAAGCCTACTTGTAAAACTGAGGTCAAATAAAAATCTGAGGAGTGTGACTGTTTTTTTCCCGTGGTGGTATCTCTACCAGCTGTACAATATTATGAATTAATTTGCTCCTAGATTTTCTACTGTGCATTTAAATTAGTGGTGAATTTCACAAAGTCACAGCAGCCTCTAGTGGATATCTTTATACTGTATAAACCAAGAGTGGGTATTCATTTTCTTTTTTTGTGTGCAGTTCATATTTGTTACATATCTCATGCAAACTGGATTATTTTATTGTTAGAAGCATCTGTATAATATATAATATGCACTATTAAAAATAGGAACATTTTTGGATCAACTTGAATACCAGTGCCCAAAGGTACTTAGTTGAAAATATATAAATGGAAGTTAAAAACTTTTTAAGATAGTATATATAGCAAGTATTCTCTACAATACAGATGTAATATAAAGCAATCAAATTATGATTAAATTGGTTTGAGCCAAAGTCAAACCTTTTAACGATATACAGAAAGATTTTTCTTTTTATGTCAGCATAACATTTCAGTACTGTATCAGTCTTTACTGCTTTGCATGACAGTTTTCTGATAAACATGTATCTACTTTCAATAAATGTTAATTGCCAGATTTTCACTTACAGTATGTAAAAGATTTTATGATCAACCCATCACTAATTTAACAGGAACAAATCAAAGAGCATAAATATACAAAGGATAGTGGCCTTACATATGTAATATACAAAGTTAACGGACTGCCTTTGCTCAAAGTTTTCTCTTTCAAAGATATAGTACTTGCATTCATTATTAATGGGGAAATTAAACTTTAAAATTAAAGCACCAGATCAAAAATATATCTAACTTTACACAAGCATGAATAAGCTTTTGGACGTTTGACAAGTAATGTCCCAAAGCCATATATAACTCTTTTAAATATATAGCCTAAAGTTCATGTTAACCTTTTCAACACCATTCAGTTTCAGCGCACACTTTAACTTTATAAAACTTTAATAAAATTGTACTGAAATTAGTCTTCATTTTTCTTTTCATTTTGAAGAGTTTTAGCACATGAAAAAAAGAGTGATATATAGTTTACTTACATTGAAATCAGTGATAGGATTAAATGTAGTGAAATGAACAGTTGGCCTCAGCCCACAGGTATAAGTCTGTCTGTATATGTGCACCTTTGTGTGCTATTTTTTGCCATGACCAGTAAGGAGGCTGAGTAAGCATCTTGATAATTACAATAGGGCTAGGCCCCGATAGAGAAAAATGCACTACAGTTTATAGAAACAAAACATTTTATTCTTTACCATTTTATCCATAACTTAAAAAAAAATCTTGAAGTAAGACTTCAACATATATAACTTTGTCTTGGTTTTTTAAAATGTTCTTTTACAAAAGCAAATTCCTATGGCCCTCCCAAAAACAGGAAAAAAAAAAGAATGGTTTCTCCACTGCAAGGCTCCATCAGTCTTTTACAAAAAATGTGCTTAAGACTTCAATGATATATTTAAAATCATTTAATAGTAGATAACAAAGATAAAATGCCAGCAATTGACTTTAGGCACTGGGGTCATTCTATACATTGGATTTCTTGCTTATTCAATTAATCCCCTTCTGCTGACACATATTTTTCTTCTCTAGGCGTGATTTGCAGATCTTGTTGTTCTTTGACCAGAAAAAAAAAGAAAATATGCAATGAATTTTGGATTAAAAATGTAATCAATTTAAGCAATGCATTTATTAGAACTGAATACAATTTATCTAAAGAACTGTAGCACATTCAGAGAATTTCTGTAAAATGGATTGCTATATCAAGAAAGCATGATAATTTTCTAGTTTCCTTAGCCATTATTGCTTTTTTTCCAGGCCTTCAAAGAAGTCAATAGGTAATTGATAAATTTTCTGTCACCCCAGGCAATAATAGGAGTTACACAGCATAGGTCACATCAATTTTAATCTCTGTAAAGAGAAAAAAATTGATTTCACAAACTTACTGGAGCCTATTGATCCAAAAGCTCTCTCTAGGCCTTACCCAGTTAACACCTTTGTGCAGCCATTGAATAAAAAGAAAATCAGACTTGTCAAATAAAATGTGGTTTCACAGGGTCTTTATCTCCTACACATCTTTGCTGGAATGTTCAGTTTGAGTAATATGTTTCCATATCTGAAGAGCTGAGGCATTTATGAAACTAGGACTTTCACAAGAACATTCTCTTCATTCTACAAACAAAATGTAATATCTTATCCTGTTTGCAAAGACTGAACTTGTAAATGCTTTCTGTTTTGTGGAACTTCTCTTATTTCACTATTTTTTTTAAAGTTTATAAAATTTTAAAATGGAAGGTTTAAATGCAGAGATAGATTTTAGAAAAGACAATAACAAAGGAAAAGAACTGAAAAAAATTACACAACCCTAGAAAAAGATATTTCTCAAGCCTCCCTGCTCTGAGAATAATGCAATTTGCCTAGAGTAGGACAACAAAGATTATCAGCAAAATAAAAAAAAGCTAGTCTTTCTTTTAAAAATGTGGACCTATGAAAGAAGTCTAAATCATTTCCATTTCTAAATTCGTAATTACGTAGTTGGACAAATTGGGTGGATTAATAGTTGGTTTTGGAGCTACTTGAGGAGGTCAGATCTGTAAAAGGGGGATAGAGGTGGGGTGCACTGTCAATAGGTACAGCCGCCCCCCTGCCATACAACCCCTGCCCTGGCTCAATTCCACATTAGCAGCCCACTGACAGATGCAATCTGTCAGGCTAATTCAGGAGCTGGCTGATAGATCAGATCTGTCAGTGGGCTGTTTAGTACCTCTGACTGTGTCGATGGAGTTGGGGGTGTGCCATCAACTTAATTGGACTCATTATAGGGATGGCCCTGGGTAACTTGTCATACCTGTCACTCTCACGGGTGCATGTGGCTAGTACTCACTCTTTAACAACTTGCCACTCTGCTAACATGGATGTATGTCAGCAGAGCAGCATCTGCTGGTAGAATCATGATCATGTACATGATTTAAACAGCCTGTTAAAAGAGCAGGCTTGCAGAGCGCAGCTTTCTCTGAGAGCCGATCCCTTCTATGACATTTTTACAGGGGATAGACAAACATACACAGAGCTGCTGGTAGCAGCTCTGTGTATGTTTTTTGATGTTATTATCAAGTCACACGTGGTAAACAGATCTGTAAATTTAAAAATGCTTACATATGCAAATCTGAAAGAGACTCTTAAAGAGATATCAGCTCTTTATAAGATCTGATATCTCTTAAAGGGTCCAATGCAGATCTGCAAAGTAAAAATCTCTACATTTACACTATGCTATTAACCACTTAACTATAGGCATGTGCATGGCAGGAAAATTTGTTTTGTTTCATTTTCATATTTACGTTTTGTAATTTAATTAGTTTTGTTTCATTCATTATGTTAGTTGGATTCCTTATTCAGAAATTTTTTGGATATCCAAAATTTTCATTTTCATTTGTTATTTTTGGATTTCGGGAAATTTGTTTTCGGATCCATTCATTATTTTTGCATTTTGGGAAATTTGTTTTCTGGCCCATTCATTATTTTCGTTATTTTTAGATCAAGTCATTTTTTTTATTTTCTTTTTATTATTCTTTCATAGAATTTTGCAAGGTTAAAGTGGAACTCTGGATAAAGAAGAAGAAGCATCCCTCTTTAACCTTCCAGACTTGTTCAAGAAGTATTCTGATGTTATTTCTTCTTCCAATTCTGAAATAGAATATTTCCTTCTATTCTTCCTTTACCTCTTCTTCTTCTGTATCCAGAGTTCCTCTTTAATCTTGCAGAATTGTTCAAGCACTATTCTGACGTTATTTCTTCTTCCAATTCTGAGATAGAATATTTCCTTCTTTTCTTCTTTTTCCTCTTCTTCTGTATCCAGAGTTCCTCTTTAACCTCGCAGAATTGTTCAAAAAGTATTCTGATAATCTTTCTTCTTCTAATTCTGAAATAGAATATTCCCTTCTCTTCTTCTTTCTCCATTTCTTATGTATCTGGAGTTCTTCTTTAACCTTGCAGAATTCTGCATTAGGTATTCCTTCTTCTTCATCTTCTCCTTCCTGTTTTTCATCATCATCATCATCTTCTTCAATATACTTATTCTTTATATGCCTCTTTTTCTTATTTCCTCTTCCGAAGTTCCCGAACCTACAGAAACTTCCGAAAACAAATATGAAAATGAAACAAACGTATCGGATGTAACAAATCTATTTGTTACATTCGGAATTATGTTATTTAATTTTTGAAAGCTTCTTTTTTGGCGGTTTTGGAAAATCGGAAAGATCCAGAACATTTTCATTTGTACGAAACGAATATCGAAAACTGTTACCGAAACACACATGCCTACTTAACTGCCCTCCTAATCATCCATCAGTTAGGAACATCAATAATATAGTGACAGCGTACAGCATTTTGTTGCTGGTCGCTGTATTATTGTTGCTGCAATGTCAAATAGTGTCAGATCACCCCCCCCCATCACCATCAGTCCTGCTGCACTGTCACAGTAGAAAGGAAAAAGAAGGATTGGGTCTTTAAAAGTACCACAGGGGGTTAAGTATTGTATAGATGCATGAATTGATAGATCAACGTGTTTAATTATGTTAAAATATTTATCATTGTACATAACCTTACAACTAAATGTCTACAATACCCATGTCATACTTTGTATCCATGTACATGTCAATCTCTTTTATTCACACCTTATTATTTTAACTAATAAAGAATTTTGTAATTTTTT
>JAEOBE010543007.1:0-11104 GCA_022657655.1 Phrynoglossus myanhessei | reverse complement strand
TCTCAGCCACCCAAGTGAATTCTAATGGAACTCAAGTGATGAAATAATATTTTTCCAACCCTTTAACACTTTATTTACAGTGTCTGTGTGCCACAAAACACCTGAACTGAAAATGAGACATAATGACTATATTTTACCAATAGATTTATGCTGGGTACAATATTCCTTGCTAATAACATTCACTTCACTGCATAATTTTAATATACAGGAACCAATAACACAATTATTTTGAATGTCAGAGTCACTCATGTAACAAAATGTGACATTCTTGAATCAATATTATTGCCTATCAATATTTCTATTAGTATATACATGCTTAAAGCTTACAGCAGATAACAAAAAACTTTCAGGTAATTCAGTTATGTATATATTATATATTTTTTTTCATACAACTAGCATATGTACCTGGATCTGTCTTGAGATCAGTGTTTTGTACTTCCCACTAAAGGAGGGTAAACGCTCTAAGCCATTTAGGCCGCATTCACACCAATTTCTGCGGGGCAATACAAATTTATGGGCCCGTTCACACCTGGGTGATTCATCGCGTGTCAAATTGCCTGTCGATATGACAGGATGCTTTTTTTGCCGTTAGTCACGTGATTTCAGGACCATATAATGGGCGGAATTGCACGATCCCTTTCATATACGTCCTGAAGTCATGTGATTGTTGACAAAAAATCGTCAAAAGGAATCTCTGTAAATTTGTGCGACCATAGTGCGATTTGCAGCGTCAACAGGGCCTTAGAACTCATTTTTGAATACTGCTGCCAGTAGGACACAAGAATATTCCAATAAGAGCAAATAGCACAGAGATGATGACTTAATTAGCGGTTTTCTGTTCCATTTTTGTCCATTCACATGCTATGGTCATTTCTGGGCAGGGCTAAACTGCTTATCTGCAGTGTACTCTGTTGAGAGTACAAGACCTGGCTGTGCGTTCTAGTAGGGGTACCCATAACATAAAACTGGCTGAACAAATAACTGTGAACAACTGACTCATAAAACAGTTCAAATTTATTTACTTCAACTGTGTATATAGTTGTCTGCCTGGATTCAGTTTTAAAATAAGCCGTAGATACACTGCAAAGTCCCTTTTCTAACGTATTTAACTAAAATGATCACCAGTCTGTGGCCATCAGTAAATATTCAAATTTGATGCAGTTTGATAGTAGTTTATTATCTATATTATATTCTACTTATCAAGCCTTCCCAATAAGAACACCTTTCACTGATATAACTAGAGCAGGGGTGGGTAAACTGCATGCCACAGTTTGGCCACCCCTGAACTAGAGCAACCTATTAACCTTACAATTCATTATTATCCTCTAAACTGGTTTAGTAAATAATGCAGCTCATCCTATGTTTGTGCATATAACATGTACAAAGACCATATTTGTTGTATAACATTCATGGATCTAATGCAAATAAGAGGAAGTTTTACCCTTGGCTCATGCTAAAATCTTTTGAATGTCTCGTAAGCAACTGCTCACCATGGGGTAAACGTATTAAAATTAGGCCCTCATTTCACCATGAACATTTCTTGTTGCACATCAGCTTCAACTGCTTCAATCTTTTCCAATCCCATAAAGTAGAGGTGGCCATATATCACTGGAATCTTGACTGGTTCTTGGTCTTCAACCAGTTTTCCTTGATCAGCTGATTGAAGGAGGAGGTCAGAAAACTCTTTGGCTGATAAGAGACAGTAGCCAGAGCTGCCGGCTCTGATTATGTATTCTGACAGAACCCAACCAGCCAGCTCAATAAAGAAAGTATATAATTATATAACTATATGGCACAGTGGCTGGGTCCCCTTAGTATACCTCTAAAGATACAGAAGAGTGTCGTTAGCACAAAGGGATGATAGGGTACCGATGGCCTCAGTCACCTACATCACTAGAATGCTAGTCCCCTATGCCCTGCACATGGCGTGCATATCTTTCACCTAGTAAAGATGGGTTAGAGAGCGGTAAGAGAGTGTGGGAGGGGAGGGAGCAGTGGGCATATTTTGCATAAAATGGGACTTTAAATTCTAATTATATGCACAGCCTCTCTGTAAAATATATTGGTAATGATTGAACCCTATCTGCTTCCATTTATCCTGCTGCTCTACTTAGAGAATACAGAAGGCAGTGGTTAGGACCATTAATCACCTGTTGTTGGGTCCTACATCTACAGAACAGTAAATATGGCAGCATATACCATTAGAAGAGGCTGCCTTACAGTACTAGCATCAGGAACTGAGCCACATTTGTGCCTTTCCTCACCAGAATATTACACTATTTTCGTGAACTTTGAGAAATCAACTAATGTACTTAGGTGAGTTTCCTGTACAGGTCAGTAAACAACCCTTGCTCCTCAATGCACAAGTTTGAGAATCATGAACTGGTCAAATCTTCCACACCATTCTGAAGATTGCTAATTTGTTAGAAGAAATTGTGTCCCGATAGAAGTAATATAACACATCCTCTAGGTACATTAATTGGACAATTTTTATAGAATGAAAGGGACTCATTCTATACACGCATGCATCATCTATAACATGCACTATATGAACTGGGATTGAAGTGGTTGCCCTCACTAATTTTAAGACTATTTTTTATGGTCACATTTCCTGGTCAGGAAGGATAACAGTCCCATTTTAAGCAAAGTTCCCAATTTTAATAATCTTTTTTAAACTGTGCATTATCCCCATGTTCACCTGGACTTATATAAAATACCATTGTATCCATTGGTGTATATATATGAATTAGGCAAGGATTCTTATTAAACATTTTAGCCCAAGAGTACATCTATATTATGCCTTAGGTATCCCAGGGGACAATATATAACAGCATACAACTCATGGTTATATTGTCTTTATAGGAAATTCAGCATAAACTAAACAGTTCATGTTAAATGAAAATCACATGAAACAAACTCCCACTTCCTACAATTTAAATTCATGTAAACTTGTGGGCATTATGAAGCTTCCTATTACAACACAATTTCATAATGCAATAGTGTAGCTATGCATTGAGAGTTTGGGGCTTTCAACATTAGCAAAGGAATAAAAGTTTTATCTAGAAATTTTCACTCAATCTAAAAACAACCCTATACAGTATATGTTTTACAAAAACTACATCCCTGTTTATGGATTCATGTATTTATAATTGTTTCCTATAGGCAATAAAAAAAAGGTTCCCAGCCCAGTTGATGCATTAGGAGTTTCTCTATTCTTCTTTATGGACTCTGGGCTACCACTGGGCCACTGGGTGCCCACTTTCACAACACTTTCATGTTATTACGACCTGAACTACATCCACTACAAATGGTTTACATATCGGGAATGCAGCAGCTCAAAACTGTATCCTCCATTTTAATTAGGCATGGTTTCTTATAGGGCCCATCTGCACTTGTGTGTTGCTGTAACCCATGCTAAAATGTGCATGTCAGTGAGCATTTGCACAATGGTGTGGTGCATTGTGGTGCCATTCTTTGTGAATGGCACCTCAACACACTGTACAGTAGAATATTTTACAGAATGCACCATTATGTCTTGTGTAATGGTGCTTTGCATTGACAGGTCATGTGCATTTTTCATCTGTTGAATTGTGTTGGCAAACCATTCATAATATACGACTGCCTTAACACAATGCACATTAACATGGGATAACGCATGTGTAATGCATAAAATGTGCATATGTTAACATACCACAGCCAAACACATGAATGCGCTTTTTAGGATATATATCTGGCTCCTTTTTTTAGGCAGGAAAAAGGAATAACATAAAAGCTTAGTTTTTTCATAATAACATATATAATAAGATTTCAATAATAAGGTTTCAAAGTGCAACGATGTAGTGTAAGAAAATCATGTTTAAGCCATCAAAGGAGGCAAAGACCATCTTTGATTAGCTATCCAGAGGATCTATGTTCATTACTCCCATTACTAACTGAATAATGCAATTCAAGACTATATAAAGTGCAGTGCAGAGAACAATGACAAAGTGCAATAACCCATAGGAACCAATCATATCTGCCAACTGCTCAAATCTTTCCAAAACCTTTTTACAATGAGCCCCCGTTCATACCACACTGTTTCTTTCGACATACGAGCGCAGAAACCATGACATTGCCGGTCTCATTAATTTGAATGAGACCAGTTCACACCGCACTCCTGACTTACGAGAGTAATATGCTCGTATGTCGGATGCAGAAGCATGGGATGCCTATGCTTGACATGTCGAGCATACGGCATCCTGCGCTCATATGTCACACTCGTTTCCATGTCCTGACATATGAGCTCAGGACACCACCGTGTGAACTGGGGTTAATTTGTGCTCACTTTAAACTGGGACCAGACCTGTTGAAGTTTTCATGAATGGTCATGTACCACACAGACCACTCCAGGAGACTCTTAAGCTGGGTATAGACACTTGTTTAGCAATAGTGTATTGAATCGAGTTCCTGCACAGACACTTTGAGAATCCATGCAGAAGCCCCCTGCTGCTCCCTTTGTATTATGAAAGTGGCTGGCGGCCGCTGTCATACTACCAGCATGGATTGCACAGCCTATTGGCTGTGCAGTCCCATGGAGAAATTGCAAATGGTATGCTCATCAAAGAAACACTATTTAGTAGCACCCGACGGTGCTACTAACACTTAGAATATTGGCTAAATCATGACAATTCGGTTGGATTGATCCAATATTTTAAGCGTCTATAACCAGCCTAAGATGGAAACGAGAACCTGGGCTGCCTTCATCCTATATTTCAACTTTTTTAGGTTAAATTTATCCCACACTTTTAGAAAGTCCTCTACTATACTGAAAATTATTTCTCTCAATTCTCCGTATCACCACGATATGAGTGCAAACAGCAGTAGCCGGATATATGCTGAGTTTGGGTCATAGGAATACATTAATAAATGTACTCCTGTGATGCAAAAGAGAACTAAAGCCAAAAGAAGGTTTGGCCATAGTTTTCTTTTAATCATTTCTTCCCATACTCTTTGGCCCCCTCTCACAGCTATTACATTTCTTTAATCATCTACGGATGGGGAAGAGTTCATTTAACTCTCCCCACACTTCTCCTTTAAGCATTCCTAAAAAAAATCTTCAGCTAGGATACTTGCCCACAATAAAATATTCATGCAGGCAATGTATCCTAAAATCTCTCTATCGAAATATAAAAGAGACAAACCTATATCTCTGTGTACCAGATACATTTAAATAGACCAAATGTGTCTTCAAAGTACAATGACAATTTCAAATCAAAATAGACTTAATGCAAGTTATTCTGAGAACCAGGTCACAGCTGATTCTTCCTTCCCTAGTCTTTACAAATTAATTAGGACAGAGGTTTAATCAGTGAAGCTTAAAAGATGCTCTGTTACAACACATGCGATTTGAAGTAATGCTTAAGGGTTACTATATGAAACAAATATACAACTAATATATATCATATACCCTCCAGAGGGTTAGGGAATGTTACAGTTTTAACATCCTTCAATCACATCTAGCTAACCACTAGAAAAGTAGATGTGTCACAATCAGGTACCACATACCAGAAGTTACATTTGGCAGCAGTTGTGCTATAGTTTTCTTATAACTTGGGCTGCACAGTAGTTTAGTAGTTAGCCCTCCTGCCTTGTAGTATTGTGGGTCATTGGTTCAAATCCAACCAGGACACTGTCTGCCTGGAGTTTGCATGTTCCCTCTGTACTTGCATGGTATTCTCTTACACTTCTAGGACATGATGGTCAGCCATCTAAATTGGCCCAGCATGACTGTGCAGGTGCGATCAAGACCTTAGATTGTAAGCTCTATGAGTACATGGACTAGTGTGAATGTAAAAAACGATGTGTAAACTATTAAAGCTATAGAAATGTCTGTAATAAATAATTTAAGCTAGCCATACACAGCTTAACTTTTATCTGATTTCTGCTAAAATTTGAGCCGTAGGTGACCAAGTCACCACTATCTGGCTTAACCAAAAGTTTATTTCAAAATCAAAGGAGCCAGGTTAGAACATGTCAGCCAACAGTGACTGCACCCATCAGATGCATTCACTGTTCAAGTATGATGGCTGTTGGCAGCTGTCAGAATACAGTAGTTGGCAGTACTGTTTCCTTCTGGCCCTTTGTGCACCAGGGCAGTGGTGGATCCACGCAGTAACCAAATGGTTGAGCCATATTTGCTGCTCGAAAAAAGGGTCATGTACCCATTAGGGCCGATTCCCACTATAGCGAATGTTCGGACGCAAATCACACCCGAACATCGCGCTCATTGCAGGTCTATGGTGGCAGTTAAAAGCTAATGCTGCAGCCTTTTAGCCACGATCTCCACGAAGAACCCTCGTCACGGGGATCCCTTCTGTCTGCACTGTTTTTGTGAACTTCACCTGCGGTTTCAGGCTAAGTGAATGGCCCGACCCGCGGGCCAAGTGGGACCACTGCCCACTACCGCGATGTCAGGGCAAACATAGCGGCCGAATATCCTATGTTGCCATTGTGGCAGTGGGAATGGGGACTTAAAGCCTTTGTACTTTACCCTTTGTAAAGTGTCATTGTAAGCCTAATGAAGGGGTCGAAACAGTGCTTTGGTGATACTTTTGGAACAATAAAGATTCGCCACATTTGATCACATCTATTCGTGACAAGAAAAATCCATGCGTGTAAAGCTAGCGTTCCTGTTTGAGCCAATAACACAATGCCTATCGTACACTGAAATCACAGACAGTACTTATTTCTCTTCTGGGTTACAGAACACCTCCCATTCTTATCATCTACAATACGGAGGGGGTTTTATGTAGTCCAGGAGGGGAGAACTCAGGCAAGGCTAACACTTCTTGGATTTTTAAGGCAGCTCACTGGATGGTTGTCAAGATGAACTTTTCTTTAAAGGGACAAAACAGTATTAACTTGTGGTAGTTGCATATGAGTTTTATTCTTGCTTTTGGCCCACTGGCAGGAACATATTGATTTTTTTAGAGCATCCAGCCATGGTAGTAATGTTAAACTGGGTTAACATTCACTATGAGAACAGCACAGAAAAATTCTCTGGGGGTGTAAGGGGGGTGTCAGGATTTTCCATTTTGAACTAAATATATACACAACAAATAAAAGAACAACATATTTAAAACAGTGGACTTGGCATGGCATTCTATCAGTAACAGGTAACTAGAACACATATATCATGCCAAATTTCTAAGATTAATGTGACATTAGTTATATATATAGTTCAAAACAGCTCCAGGTACTAGATGGCATTCAGTGCAGCAATAAACAGGCATCCAGTGTTACATTTATTTACCAATCTAGAACAGAAAGTCATAGTAAGAAAAAGAGCTAGATGGTGCATATTGCATTAAAGAAGAGCTCTGGCTTGAACACCTAATATTTATATCATTTGTAATTGCAGTGCTGTTGAAATCACTAGACTAAGCTTAATGATTAGCAATTTTGCCTCCTTTTTACAAGCAGTGTGTGCTGCTAATATGCTAATTAGCTGATCTCTTAAACCAGACAGCCCGAATAATTTGTTGTCTGTGTCTGTCCGACTTTAAGATCATTAGGAGTCAGTGGGATGGGATGATGCACTTGCCCTCACCATTGACAGCTATGACATGCTAAATAGGAAAAGTGGCATGTGGGCAACATATAAAGTCTTGTGTTTTTCACAGAAAGGATCGTTATTTATTTAGAAATCACATTCATAGTACAGAGTAAAACCCTGTTCAGAGACAGTCTTCATGTTGATCAAGATTTCTTTTCTTATCACCCTTATACTAAAGGGATGGTAGGTTTTATTGCTGGGACACTGACCAGTTCCACTATTGGTTTCCTCTACATGTGTGGTTCCTCGTAACTGAGATTTCTGGTTCTGCACAAGTCATTTATACAAATTCTGAAAGCACACAACTGTGTTGAGGATAAATCAAACTTGTCATGAGAGATACATGGAGGCAGACATTGTCAAGCTTCTTCTACTAGTTGCTTGGTTTTCTGCAACCTTCTTTCTGGGTCACAAGCATTTAGCAAGCTAAGCCCTCGTGCACACTGAGATGTTCGGCTGTGCATCGCGGCAGTGTGCCATGTCCCCGCACAATTCACCCACGGGTCAAGACACTGACTTGGCCTGAAACTGCGGGTGAAGTTCACAAAACTACTACATGTGGATGTAATCTTCACGATGAGGAGTCACCGTGGCGATTGCTGCACTCGCAGCCTTTTTAGCCTCCAGAGACTTGCATTAGAGCACAATGTTTGGCCACGATCCGCAACCAAACATTGCGCTAGTGGGAACGGGACCTAAGACATAATCAGTGGCGTCACTGGGGGGGTGCAGGCCACACCAGGGGACACCATCAGAGGGGGTGACATCAAAATGACTGCAAGTTGTTTTGGTGTCACCTCCCCTGAAAAGTCAGGTGCTTAGTCACTGACTGAGCGCCCGACAACTGCACAGAAAGGAAGGAACCCAGCAGTATACCTTATACCACGTGACTGACATCATTGCATGTATATTTGATGACACGATGTCCAATGGAGCACATGTGCTGTATGAGGTGTCACCCCGCAGTGGCAGCGGGTGACAGCCCAGCAAGGGACGCCACTGGATATAGTCATAGATATAGTCAGAAATCCTGATTGCCCCATTTGTTCTGGTCATTGACAAAGGAATTATGTTATTATATCATCTAACAATTATATGAAATGGTGAGGATAGAGGAATACTACCACCAAGCCTCTGTGAACGGTTTGGAAGTATCTCTTGATGTAACGCAAAACTACAGTGATATAGGTAGTCTAACCCGATGTAGTCTTCAGTCTATTAACTTCTTTCTCTCTTGCAGATGGTCACCTGTATGATCCTCTATATACCCACTGTCCTTCCAATCTTCTCTTCTTTGCAGATGCAATCCCCAGTCTCTCTAGTGCCCTCTAATGCCCAAGATCCTTCCTAACTATGCTTCAAAGCACTTGAGACAATATCTTCTTAAAATAGGGAACTGGAGGTGTCTGCTTTTTTGTAGCCCAACAGTCCCAATAGTGTATAATGCTTTAAGTGAAGGTTACTTGTGGTAGTAAAGAGAAAGAAATGTAGATAAAGGCAATACAGTAAACTCCTCTTTATGCAGCACCCATGGGGATTGGTAGATTCCAGATAAATGTAGTTTCACGTTGCATGAGAGTTACTATTAAAAATAGGCCTGACTATTGCTATACCCCATACTATACCATACTATAGACTCTGTACTGACTTGATATTACAGTATTGAAAAGCAAATTAAGACAAATAAAGAAAAACATAACACAGAGAGTGACATGGGTGGACAAACAAGTTCTATATACAATGGTAACTCCTCTCCAATTCTCTATTCTGGTTATTTGAGAATTCTGGTTAACTGAGCTCAGGTTAACTGATAGTTTACAGTATTCTTTCCTGTTTTTAAATGGTCCATATGCAAAGGATTCCAATGTTAATACAGTATTAAACAGAGTTTTGAGATATCACCTTTTCCCTCAACTATTCAGCGCACAGGACAGCACGTGATTTGTTGCTCCTTTCCTCTTCTTGGTATGTACAGTATATCATTAATGGTTCATATGATGTTAAAGTTCAAATGCTATTTCAATGGTATTCCCAAATTTTGATATACCAGAAGTTTTATTTAACACTTCCCTGATGAAGCTGACTGCAAAACATGTTGCAGGTGAAAATCACTGTAAAAGCCCGCTCACACCAGGAACGCAGCAATATACGAGCAGATGTGCTCATATATTTCCGGCGTTTATGCGCACTTCACTCGAGCACGTCGCCCCGGTGTGAAGGGGTATGCATGTATACACGTGTGTCCTGCCCATAGGAATTGGTGGGACATGTGTGTATACATGTGTGATGCACCTGAAAAGTAGCACCGGTTGAGCAGAAGGCGCTTGCCACAGATATGCAGGCACACCTACTTGCAATGTGTGCGCGGCATGAATGATGTGAGAACGTCTCCTATTCAAATGAATTGGAAACATTCTTTTCTAGCGTTTCACACACTCCTGGTGTGAACCCAGCCTAACACTTTGTGTTAGCAGTTCAAGTCCATGCAAATCAAAGCTGTGATATAAATATGCCACGCATACGCAATGCACAAATGATGTAACTCGCTTTTATGGATTTTAATACTTTAATGTTTTCTACGACAGTTTCTAAGAATCTTTGGAAACAAATATAGATGTTTTTAGCCTACCTACATGGTATAAAATGGTTCTCCTATTTTCTATCAAACTCCTCCTTGTTGTTGCTTTTGAATTTATTTAACTATTCAGTCGATGTCAAGCAATCTCCCCATAAACTGTAAGCAGTAGTAGTAGCCTGCCCTATAGCATCAGCACAGAACAATACATTATCTGAAAATCTCCAACTACCTCATTTATGACTTCCATGTAGGTACCAATTGTTTTCCCTCTATGCATTGGCTTTGCAGGTACACTTTTCAAACTAAAAACTAAGTCGCCTGCAAAAATGTAGCTTTGTGGCCACTTGTAAGCTTGGTAGTAATTGGCATATGCCCCACATGTTTAGCACTAATTAGAATCCAATTATATAAAAAAAAAGTTATTAGGTTATGGTATAAGCTATCTACCATGGCCGATAATGATATTGACTCTTTATGGGATCGCGGCTGTAGTGCTGGTGATCTCTTCATTTAAAGCCAACCAGGTTACTTTGGCTATATGACAAATAAGACTTTGGGTTCAGGTACTTTAAAGCAACAAGTCTTTTCACTGTCATATGAACCACTAAAAAAGGGAACTGGATGATTACAATTTCTGTGGTCACTCGGCCAGCTCACATGTGTCAATATCACCTTTAGTTTATTGCAACTTCTCCCTTCTCCAGACAAGTGTGAACGTCCTATCGTAGCGGGGAGAAACAAACACTGCCGTTTGAGCAATTCTTATTGCCTAATTAAACGCAAGAAAGCACAGACAAATAATTCTTAGCAGAAATCGAGAGGATCCCGGAGCAACAAAGTCACATCTTACTTAAAGCATTTTCTCTGTGTGTTTTTCCCATTTTTTAAGTTTAACCTCTGTGGATCAATGTGCTTCCTTAAAAGACTTTAAT
>JAEOBE010542839.1:0-10151 GCA_022657655.1 Phrynoglossus myanhessei | reverse complement strand
GGGGCCTCACAGGCGACCTTTCTATTTATTATTTGATTGCATCAGGGCACAGTGGAAACATTTACCAGTCAGGATTTGCGATCTCAAGAAGTAGGTAGCATGTTGAAGGCTGGATTGAGCAACACCATGAATTGAATAGAATTACTGATAAATGGCCAGCAGTGCTGATTGCTGGAAAACTGGATAGAAGACAGATGTCAAACATGGTGTTATGCATTTATCAAGGTACAAGTGCTGTATGGCTGTTTAAAGTTGATTGCTAATTTCTAGTGAACTTCCACTTAAATATTTACACATTCCCATTAATTCACAATGGAAAGCATCACAACACACATAGAGCAGGTGCAATGTCATGCGTTGTGGTCAATGTGCGCATTGCCACATACACCAGTGTGAAGGAGTGCTAAATGACTGGATGGCGGTATCTCAGTTGTTGCCTTGTCCTTAAAGATGGAACCTTGTTTATAATGTCAATGTCAATAATGTCAATGTCTTCTTGAAAAATTGGTTATTTTGCATTTGTAACACTTAATTTTATATAAAAGGTAGGGGACATAGCATTGTCAATGTATTTAAAAAGAGCAATGACACCGGTGTATACAGTGGAATGATAGCAATCAAATAGTTATTCCTTTTCTTGTCTGCAGAGACCCTCGGGAATTTGCCAATGATTCTGTCTGCCTTAACTGTGACAGCCAGTGTGAGAAGATGGAAGGAGGAGTACCTACCTGTTATGGACCGGTAAGAGCATGTAAAAAGAATCCGCTAATAAGAAAGCACTAAATCATACTCCATATAGATTACTGTCATTCCAGATGCTCAGAATTGTTGTCTTGCAGTCCTAAAGCTTTCAGATTTGGTCTTATTTAGTATATTATGAATTAAGCATGCCTATGTATTCTCCCTATTTTCTGAGACTTGCTGTACTCCAAAGACAGGACTTACTTATGTTGTTTTGAATTTTGCAATAAAGAATGAAAGGAGACTAGAAAACCAATAACTAAGCTTAATAACCCATAGCAAGACAGGCAGAGCATAAGATGAAAAAGCAGAGAATACGTTTAGTGGAAGCTGCATGACTGATTGGTCAGTAGATCCGGAGATAAATGCATCTGATGTTATATACAGTTTTCTGGTAAAAGTTGAGCTTGGTTGTGCCTCTTCCACTTAGTAAGACTTTTGATTAAATTGACCACCAATCATTATTTCTAAATATACTGAATATTCCTACATTAAGTGTTCACTTAACACATCTTCTGTGTATGCATTATTTTATCATATGCCTTGTTTTAATTGTCAGGATTTGTAACTGGTTTACTTTCAAGAATTTTTGGATATTGGCTAGGGTCTCCAACTTTTTTTCATTCCAATGACGACGATTTTGTGTTACACTTCAATGTTTAACACTTGCCCAATTGTTGGATGTCTGTGTCCTATGTGATGCCTATGTGCCATGGTTCTTTCCTCAGCTCCCTATGTCTCTGCAGGACACAGCAGTTATATAAAGTTGGAGGATGGAACTGCAACACATGGCAGGGTACATAGACATCTCCCAGAAGTGTTGAATGTAGAAGAGTCCTATGAAGGGTGCAGCACTGAAGATAGCAGACATGGGCTACTGAAGATGTGATTATAATACCTTGTCTACTACAGAGAGCTAGTATTGGGAAAGACCTGACAGGGTCACTTTAAAGTATTCTGTACAAGACATATCATTTAGTTTAGAAATGTATTATATGAGCTCTAACAGTCCGTTGGCTATTTCAGGGTCCTGAGCACTGTGCAAAATGCTCCAATTTTAAAGATGGTCCCAACTGCGTGGAAAAATGTCCTGAAGGTCTCCAGGGCGCACACAGCTTCATCTTTAAATATGCTGATGAGGACAGAGAATGCCGTCCATGCCACCCAAACTGTACTGATGGGTAAGAGTTAACCTCCTATCTGAACTAATACCAGATAACCAGCAGTAAAGGCAATGTCTACCCAAACCATTTTTGTTTTAGTCTGTTAACTTTTTTATTGTTTAGTAACTTTTTGCTTCCTGATACAGAGTGTTAACAGGACAAGAAATGTGGGAATTTTTCACAAGAAACACAGGAATTCCAATAAAGCCTAAAAGAGATTCTAACCTTTAAAATTTTAAACTAAAAAAAAGATTTTAATGTTGTTAGACTTCAGCACTTGCAGTTTCTTGTAGAATTTGCAGGTGTTCTAAAGGACCACGTTCAACTATCTTGCATAAGAAACTGATGGCCAATTGACTAACAAATTTGCATACACCTGCTTGTTTGAAGGACTGCATTTTTCTGCACAGAAGCTGTAAACAAATGAAGTCTGTTATATCCAAACCATCAGAGCGTTACCATTCAGTTTCTTCATCAGTATGTAATATTTTTAAAGTGAAATGTGTATTTATATTTTCTCATGTATAGGTATTTATCATAATTGTTGTGCATTTGCAGACATTTACATAATAGCATATTGACTTAAGATGGGAACACATGGCTCAAATTTCGGCCGGTGGTTGATGAACCTGCCGAAAATCTAACCTTGTGTGTAACGCTGTTGGATAGTTTCTGACAGGCTTTCTTCGATCAACTAATTGAAGGAGCTTGTTTAAAAATAGTTGGATGAGAAGAATGGGCAGCCAATAAGCTCCTCATTCTCCCTCACCAGTATTTTGGCAGCGTCCAAATCATTATTACGGGAACCAGAACATTTTGTTAATTCAGCTGGCAGGTTGAATGAATAAAATTGATACGTGTATTCCCAGATTTATCCTCTGAAAAAACTGTTAACGGTGAGTTAAAATGCAGGAGTTCCTTGCTAAGTTAAGCCTACCCTCTTAGGACGATTTTCAGTCTGTGCTAATATTGCATGGTTAATCCTTTTTCTCCAGCAAGAGCTGAATGATAAAACTGTGTTATGTGCAGACAATGTTGTCTTACAAGAGCAACTCTTGTCCCTCTGCTCTCATTTACTGCCCCTAGACTATCTCTAGGAATGTAGGTTTAGGTCCCGTGGGGGCTGAGCAATTTAAATAGAAATGTGCACCCACAGCAAAACACCGGTGTAATGTTCAGCAATTACGGGAGAACTAATAAAACATTGTTTAGCCGGTTTCTCACCTCGTTGCTACAATTGGAGATGGAGGTCTCCCAAGCCCTTCCGTGCCTTGCTTTGCATGATCTCAGCATTTTACTGGATGGAGCCATGTAATGTGTAGGGAAATCTAGAAATATTTTTACAATGTCCCTGTGGTGCTGACAGAAGTGTTTGGAAAATAATCCAGGTGTCGGAGCTACCTCTCCGTTTATTTGCAGCCATGATATATGTGTCATACATTTCACAGCACAGCTAAGCGGAGTTAAATCCTTCATTAATGGGAAAGGGAGGTAGCTAGACAAGAGATAGAAAGCAATTAAATGAAATTGTTCTGTGCTTATGCTTCCTCTGAAATTTCTAGATGCTGGACTTCAAGTGTTTCTCATAATACATTACTTATGCAAGATCACTTGATGTCCTATAGCTTTCTGACAATATCTGACAGAATCAAATTGCATTCTGCTGTTTATCCTAAATGTACAGTCCAGAGAAGCATTTTTTGAGTTGAGTGAATGCTCATTTTACTTCAATTTGACTTTAGTATTTGAGTTACCCTAAGCGATATTGTTTTTTCTTGTCCGTTTCATCTCATAATTCTCTTTCAAGTTATTATTGTCATTTGTGTCCCTAAATTGTTTCAATGGGCTACACTGGGGTAAAGCTAAACATATGTTAAGTAGTGAAAAAGGGTTAGCACCTTATATTGCTGTCTGTAGCCCTCACCACAAATTTCTTGTATGTGTCACAGGTATGGAAAATGAAGGAAAAATATTTCCAATGGAATCACAGATAGCTATATAACCTGAGAAGATATTTAACTGTTCTTTATCCAAAATAAAACAAAAACATGACAGGACTTAAGTTTTAATCACCTGGATGTCAAAACCGATCAATTTATAGTCAATGGAAAACTTGTCTACATTGATCCAATCATTTTGAAGTAGAAATGTTGATCAGAAACTGTTGACTGTGACTGTGAAGACAATTGTTTTGTGCTTTGATCAATTGGACTGTTCAACAGGGAATTAGGCAAATGTTTCCTTCAAGCTGAAATCATTTTATATTGACCATGTACTAATCAACATCAAAGCATTTCTTTCCAGCGGGACGTAGACTATCTTGAAACATGATTTTCTTTCACTGATATTTGGCAAGCTGCAGGCAGTAAAGGGGTTTTCCTCTTCAGATGCTTGTTGTGGAAGCCTTATTTAACTGTTTTCTTGCTGCAACTGCTATGGTGATGGCAGTATGAACATGTAAACAAACTCATGACCACAATTGCACCCAAGAGATTGTTTACATCTTTTATGTGCTGCTGACTTTCTTGTAGAAGTGATTCAGTTGCCCAATCACTTCTACATGTATGGGACAGTGTCATCCCCCCACATGATACACCAGCTGCATCATGTGTGCCAGGCTCACCTGTATCTACTGATTGACTGGGACCTCCATGGCAGTTTTCTGGATGGAGACAAGCAGGAGAGTGGTGGGAGACCAGAAGACCTTGTTGATTTTTTGTATTAACCTCGGAACTCTTATTTCAAAGCACTTCTAAGTTCAGAGCTGTAAAACCCCAGTGGCTCAGGTTAGGGCAACAGATTGAGTACAGTGCTTGATCCGCTTCAGCAAGAAGGTGAGATTAGGGCTCTATGGATCCTTGATATCCACTTAAAGAAGACTTGCCACCTGTACAATGCTATAACATGGGGACTTATCAGCCCTTTTAGGATAGCAATAAAGTAAAAAAGTTAACAAATTATAGTATAATAAAATAAATAAAAACACCCAAAAATGTTTACAAGCCCCCTGCCACAAAATATAAGCACAAATAAATGCACATGCATGCAGCACATAATAGGTATCGCCAGATTGCAAACAAATAATTCTTTGCACTCATGGTTAACTTTCAAAAAATTTGCATTTTATTTTGTTGGTTTGCATTAAATGTAACATGCATGTTCATTTGCTGAAAATATAGATTTGATAAACAGTAGTGCAAATATTGTGATACATAAAAAAATGCAACTACCACAATTTTATTATATAGCGTTTCTGCTTTCCGAAGATAGGGTTAAATTAAATCTGTCAGATACCTGAACAATTCAGACTGAACATATGATGAAAAATGCATAAGAAGAGGTTACCTTCAATGAAAACTGCATGTCAAAATGATCAATAAATTCACACATGTAGGGAACTAATATGATATACTGATGCTGACCTTTCCTGCAAATGTCAAGCTTGGTCTCATCCACTAGTCTTGCCTAAACCTTCCTACTTGTCAGTGAGGCTACCTAACACTTGACTAAACAGAAAGCTTTGGAAATAGTAATAATTTAGAGTCTATCTTGACTTTTACAGCAAACGTATGAAATTTGCATATCACTTTGTCTGTCAGTATATCAGTATCTACTCAGCTCAATATCTACTTATCAAACTGACATGGGGTTTCTTCTTGGCTATGCATTGTTTAATAAGTATAATGGTCCAGATCTATGATAGATTTACTGTAGGTCATAATACATTTATTTTAGGAAAATATTTAATATTGTATCACATTAATTTCAATTAAACTCAAACATCAATAATATTAAACGCAAATAAAGTATTATATAAGATGTTGCGTTCATGTAATATGGGAAACTTAATTGCTATGCCCTATTATATTTGTCCATTCTGTACTTCCATTACAACTACAGCCAACTGTAACTGTTCAGGATTTAGACTGAAAGAGAAATCATTTGGGAAAATGTGGAATACAGTAAATCCCCTACTTACATGTCGGGAGAACGTTTATAAGTCGGATATGTTCGTAAATCCGACAAAGTTAGTCTTATACACCTTTGATACAAATATACAATATAGAAATATAAAATACCAAACACACACACACACACAAAGTTACAGTAAATAAACTATTTTTACAGTTACCTTGGTAATGGTACAGTACAGTACAACTGTAAATAAACTATTTTTTTTTTTTAAAGTTATCTGAAAACTGCCATATAGGGAGTCAACGGACAAAAAGAGAGCTACTAACTTGAGGAGTGTAGGAGGAGCTGAAGGATCAGTAGCAATAGGAGATGAAGGGCAAGTTGGAGTTTTTGCTCACACCTGATGTTGATGAATCCCAAGGATCATCAGCTAAAGGAGATGGAGGGCAAGATGGAATTTGGTCCAAACCTGATGTTGATGGAGCTGAATGATCATTAGCAATAGGAGTTGGAGGGCAAGATGGAATTCTGGTCACACTTTATGTTGATGGCACAGGTTTTTTGATGGATTCATTTCTGTCTACCTTCTTGAAAAAATTATCCAGTGATGTCACACATGAGTAGCAGCTTTTTTTTTTTCATCATAGATACCCATGGATAGCATTCTGTATGGCTGCTGCAACCTTTGTGTATCATTCTGTTTGGCATTCTTTGCCTCAAAAACTAACAGTGCCTCTACAAGTAAAGAAAATTCCATTGCCATTTCCTGTTTTGAGAATCTCTTTGTATCTTCAGTTGCATAATCCTCTTGGCTCCCTTTGTCTTTTCACTGGGCCTCTAATTTCATCAGGTCCTCATTAGTAAGCTCCTCATGTTGCACAGCAAGAAGATTAGTGAAGTTATCCTCTTGCAGTTCTAGCTCCAGCTTCTCACTAAGGGTCACTAAGTTATTGAAGATCTCTTTGGACTTCTCACTCATCTTCTCAAGTCTATGAAATTCTTCAACAAACTGTGGGCAAAGGTTCTTCCAAATTCCATTCATAGTGACACCCGAAACCTCAAACCAAGCAAAGTTGATGTTTTTTATTGTCTTGTAGATGTTATAGTCCTTTCTAAATTGTCACCAGGTTGTTCCTGTTTCATCAGTTGCATTCACTGCCAGATGAAAAGTATGACGTAAATAATATTTCTTGAAAGTCGGAATAACTCCTTGGTTCAAAGGTTGGATG
Source organism: Phrynoglossus myanhessei (assembly GCA_022657655.1). Classification (NCBI taxonomy): domain Eukaryota; kingdom Metazoa; phylum Chordata; class Amphibia; order Anura; family Dicroglossidae; genus Phrynoglossus; species Phrynoglossus myanhessei. The sequence continues at coordinate 3,103 of JAEOBE010542839.1, read as the reverse complement.
AGCACCGTAGTATTTGGTGTCAGATGCACTACTTTGATGTTGGGATGAAAGTCATCCATGAATTGGGGGTGTCCTGGTACATTGTCAAGTAGCAAAACAATGTTGAATGGAATGTCTTTCTCCAAACAATATTTCTCTGTCTCAGGGATAAAGTGGTGGGAAAATTAGTCCTGGAAAATGGCCTGTGTAGGCTTTGAAGTTACTCTTCCACAAAACAGGTAGCGAGCCCTTGGCCATGTTTTTGAGGGCTCTTGTATTCTCTGAACGATAAACTAAGAGAGGCTTTAGTTTCATATCGCCTGAAGCATTGCCACCAAACAGCAGAGTTAGTTTGTGCTTTGCTGCTTTGAAGCCTGGTATCACCTTTTCCTCTTTACTGATGTAACTTTGTTCTGGCATCCTCTTACAGTACAGTCCTGTCTCATTGGAGTTAAAAACCTGTAGGGGTAAATAAGCACCTTTATCAATAATTTCTCTAAGTGTTGGCGGAAATTCTTGGACAGCTATGGTATCTGCACTCACAGCCTCACCACTATCTTTTACATTGTGCAAGCTGGCTCTAGTCTTGAATCTGTTAAACCATCCATGGCTGGCAGTAAAAGATGCACCCTGTTCACCCCTCTTTGTCCTCAAGTCTTCAAACAGGCTCAAAAAGCTTTTAGCTTTTCCTTGAATAAGCGTTAAGCTGAGTGGGACTTGACACTGATTCTGATCCTGTATCCACACACTGAGAAGTTTCTCCATCTCCTCCATCACTTTACCTCGGTTTTTGGATTTATTGTTGACTTCATTGGCACAGCAGACTTCACATGTTCCATGATCTTGTCCTTCTTCTTTAGAATTTTGCCAGATCGTTGAACAATTCAAGTTTTAAGAGCTAGCAAGGTCTACCGTCTTTTTGCCATACTCCAATCTCTCAATTCTTTTCACTTTTGTTTGCATGGTTATTTGCTTTGCTCTTCCTAGCAGTCCCCTCCACATCACCACTACTTTTGCTCTTGCTTCGGGATATTCTTGGCTCTGCTTGAGCACTGTACTACTATTTGTTCGCATCTACAAATGTTCTTTACTATATAGAAGTCAAAGAGCTTGTGGATGTAGTTGAAGCCTCCCTCAAAAGAGTAATAATCAGTAATCTATAAGTGGTATATATGACTTTAGGGTAAGGCTGAGCAAAATGTTGTCTCTGATTTTTGATTACAAAACTGTAGGCAAGCTGGAAAGCCACAGGTTATTTTGAATTTGAAAATTTAAATTGTGGAATTATTCATAGACATGTGTTGACATAATCAGTTATATTAAACAAAAAAAAAGGAAAGAAGAAAAGCAGCACCCGATCACAACAAAATATGTTTGAACAGATGTAAGTAAATTTATCATAACTAAACATGACATAAATGTAATATCTTCAAAGGCTAGCAACATGAAAAATATTTTTAATTTACAGGTATAAGATTGTTATGCCACATCTCACTGGCAATAACATATTACCACACTCTTTTCACTTGAGATGAAACGTAGTGGGCCAAGCCTTAGAAAACTCAAGAGAGAAATTTCCACAGAAGCCAGACAATGTTGGCTGTTGTTTTTTAGCATGTAAAATAATTGCAGTGGATTATTCTGTGAATTATTCAGTATAACATGTTGATGTCAACAGCTGTTAGCTTTCACAAAGAGACCTTTTGCCATTTTTACAAATATAATTACAACCAAGACATTAGGGGTGGAAGAATAAAACAGCGACAAGTAAGCTTTCTTTTGTTTAGCCCATCTTTGCCTTGCGTTGAAGATAATCCAAACAATTTCACTAAATGATGATTGGATGCATCAGGGAAGATGTTTTTGTGATCTTTTCCATATTTTGTTGGTACTATGGACGGCTAGTTTGGTGTGTGTAATGATGTGTTGCTGCTAATGTGCTACAAATTACAAGTATGCCTGTAGCATAGGTAGGTGGTTGAAGTCAAGATTTGCTTTGTAAAAATACACTGTATGTACAATTATTAGGCAGGTTAGTATTTGACTAAATCACCTTTTGTATGCATATTGTCTAACTCCAAGCTATATAAACTTCAAGTCATGTGTATTTGTGTAATGAGGAAGTATGTGGCCAAAGGAGATCAACACCCTATGTCAAGGTGTGCATAATTGTTTGGCTGCTTCTTTTCCTCAGACAAAATGGGTCAAAAAGAGATTCAGCTGACCCTGAAAAGTCAAATATTGTGAAAATTGTTTCAGAGGGATGCAGCACTCTTGGAATTGCTAAGATAGTGGGGCATGTTCACAGAACCATCAAACATTTTCTTGCAAATAGTCAACAGGGTCCCAAGAAACCTGTTGAGAAAAAAAGACGCAAATTAACTGCCAAAGATTTGAGGAGAATCAAACGTGAAGCAACCAGAAACTCATTATCCTCCCATGCTGTCATATTCCAGAACTACAACCTACTAGGAGTGCCTAGAAGTACAAGGTGTTCAACACTCAGAGACATGACCAAGGTAAGAAAGGTTAAAACCTGACCACCAATGAACAATAAACATAACTTGAAACATCAAGTCTGTGCCAAGAAATATCTGAAGACAGATTTTTCAGAGGATTTATGGACTGATGAGCTGAGAGTGACTCTTGATAGACCAGATGGATGGTCCCGTGGCTGGATAAGTTATGGGCACAGAGCTCCACTTCAACTCAGAATGCCTGCAAGGTGGAGGTGGAATACTGATACTGGTTAGTATTCTTCAAGATGATCTAGTTGGAAGTTTTCAGGTTGAAAATGGACTCAAAATCAACTTCCAAACCTACTGCCAGTTTTTAGAAGACACTTTCTTCCAGCAGTGGTACAGGAAAAAGTCGACATCTTTCAAGAAGTCCATGATATTTATGCAGGGCAATGCTCCATTGCATTCATCAAAGTACTCAACTGCATAGATAGCCAGTAAAGGCCTTAAAGATGAAAGAATAATGACATGGCCCCCTTCCTCACCTGACCTAAACCCTATTAAGATCTTGTGGGCCCTTCTTAAATGTGAGATTTATGTAGAAGATAGACATGTGCATTCGTTTTAGGACGAATGCAATTTCGTACAAAATTCAGTGAATTTCG